>PVJH01043395.1:0-13687 GCA_004026705.1 Nesogale talazaci | reverse complement strand
ATCATCATCCCCCCCACATCGTCATACTCCTCTGACACCATCACCCCTGCAAAAATTGCCACGGCCCCTGCTGACACCATCACTGCCCACAGACACGGTCACCACCTCCCAATGACATTCTCACCCCCCCGCCCCACTGCCCCCCACCCAGTCATTCCATGCAGCGTCGACCTGGCCCCCAGGACTCCCCACACTGCACATCCCGACGGGACCAGGGGACCACGGTGGGTCGACCCACCAACCCCAGCCCTCAGTACCCAGGGACCCTGCCGCCTCCCTGTGCCCCGAGCCCCTCAGGATGGGTCCCAGGCCCTTGCATGGCGGGCCGCCTGGTCCACAGCCTCCCACAGGGTGAGCCAGGCTCCGGAGACCCGTCCATCCGGACTTGACTCGTGGAGACCCTCCCCAGGGCTATCGGGACCCCGGCTCTCTGTGGGACCCACCTCGCGGCTGGCCACACCGTGCCTGACCCCCTGCACCCCACGGTGCCTTTAGCCACTTGGGGCTCGGACAGGAAGGGCAGGAAAGAGTGCCCAGGAGTGAGGGCGGTGGGGAGGGCGCCCCCCCCCTCAGCTTTGCTTGCAAAACGCAGGGGGCGGCCAGCCCGGCTTCCGGCCGCCAAGCGGGGAACAGCCGGTGTTTACTGGCGGCGGCGGCGGCGGCGAGAAGAGCATCCCGCAGGCCTCCTCCGCCTGGCGCGCGGCCGGCCCAGCTGGCGGGGACAAAGCAGTCTCTGGGGCGTTCTGACAGGGCGCGTTCCCGACGCGTGCCCACCGCGCCATCTGCTTCCGCGAGGGGCGGGGCCGCAGCTGCCGCCGCCCGCCCGGGGGAGTTGGCGATCATCACCCAGGGAGGCCGCCGTCTGTCCGTCTGTCCGCAGGAAGCAAGGCGGGCGCCCTTCAAGCAAGGACAGGGAGACCTTGTCTCTGTCCTGACGGTCAGGAGAGGCCTGCCCATGGAGAGGACGGCCCTGAGGAGCCGGCTGACCCGGCAGGGGCTGGGGAGCAGGTGAGAAGTCTGGTGGGGGAGGGGCTGAGCATCGGAGGCAGGGCGACCCGGCACCAGCACGGAGGTGGGTGGTAAGGGAGGGGCAGGGGCCGAGGACCCCAGGGAGGGATGGGGAGAGCGCTGGGCACTGTGACCATGTCAGGCCACGGCCCCAGACTAAATGCCCCTCCTTCCGGAAGGAGGCAGAGGGAGCTGTTGCTCTCACCGGTCCCAATAAGGAGAGAGAGATGGAGGTGGCTGTGCAGGGGGTGGCAGGGCGTGGTCCAGATCCCACCCGACCCCCTGCCCTGGAGCAAACTCCAGGAGGAGCGAGGACCACTAGACCACTAGAGTTGCCACCACTGGTCACCTCTGCCCCCCAGCGACCCTGCCCCAGGTGTCCAGGGCCCGCCAGGTCTGTAGGAGCTGCCGGCAGGTCTGAACCGACGACCAGGCAGGGAGCAGCCTGGTGTGAGGGTAAGTGATAGTGCCACCAGGATCTGCACAGGCCTAGCCACTGGTTCTGGAAGAAGGCTGGACACAGCCTGGACCTTCTCAGCCCTGGGCCCATCCACCCTCTTCCCAGGTGACTGTGTCTGCAGAGGCCACTCATGCGGCTGTCTGACCTGCCCCACATTCCGCCTGCCTCCAGGAAGCAGAGGGGCGATGGACAGGCGGGGCTCTGTCCCAGGGCCTGGCCTGTCCCACCTGGCACAGGCAGAGGCTCCTCACTTTTGTCCAGGGCTGAACACAGAGTCCAGGCCCAGGCTGGGTGCCCCCCTCACCCTGTGCCACAGCTCGTCCTGGGTGGGTGAGTGTGTGGGCTGGGGAGGGGGGGTGGCTGCCAGGTGGGTGAGCTTCCACTGCACAGAGGTGAGGGAAGGAGGGACTGACTTCGTGGGAGAGAGTGTGGGAGGGAGCGTGGGAGGGGGGGCGAGTGTGTGAGCAGGCGGTGGGTGAAGGGCTGAGTGATCAAGGAGCGGATGATGGAGCAGAGGAGTGAGTGAGTGAGTGATGATGTGCGTGGGTGAGTGAATGGTGAGCACATGAGTGACCAATTGCAAGAGTGAGCATATGAATGAGTGGGGGTAGGGTGGGGTGGATGATGGAGCTGATACGTGAGTGAACCAGTGACTGGGTCAGTGGGTGGGTGGGGAATATAGGGGTGAGTGGGTGGGTGAATGTATGAGTGAGTGGGTGGATGAGGGGTAGACACCAGAGCGCCCACTCGTCCCCGACTGGTCCAGTCCCTCAGCACCCCTGTGGTCCAATGGCAGAAAAGGCTGGACTGGGCAGTGCTCAGGGGCTCTGGAATCTGGAAACACAGGAATCGGTACCAAGCACTCCCACTGTGCGCAGCCTGGACTGGGCTTTGGACACAAGGCAACAGGGCCCTCAGAGACAGGCCTCCGGCCTTCCCCCCACAAGCCATTGGGGGCCAGACACCACCTTCTAGTTAGCACCCGGGGGGGCGGGGGCTCCCTCCTAGAGTTGGGGAGGGGCACTATCTGGAACTGGCTTTGCTATGGCCCCCTGGTGAGGCCTCAGTCCCAGAGGTTGGGGTGCCAGCCGGAACCCTGTTCTCGGGGCGCCCATCGTGGTAGGCAGACCTGGCCTGTGGTGGACGTCACGGAGCCTGAGTGTCTGTCTTCCATCTTCTGGTGAGCACAGCCCCAGGGGTTTTCCAGGATGCTGCAGATACCTCCTGCCAGGCTCTTGGGAGTAGGAAGGCCACATTTCTCAAGTGGAGCAGCACGTGCAAGCGTGGCCCAGCACGTGGTTTGTGCCCACAGGGAGTGGCCACTCGGCCATAAAGAGCAGCAGCCAGGCATCTGTCCAGAGGACGTGGGAAGACCCAGGCATCTTATCCCACAGACAAGGAGTGAGGGCAGAGTGGTCCTCCCCTGAGGGTCTTCCCCTGACCATTCAGCCAGGAAAACGACAGGACCGGGGGGTTCGCCCACCACAGACACTGCAGCCCCACATCCTGCTGCAGGAGGGTGCTGGAGAGCGCCCCGCTCAGTGAGACCCACGGCCAATCCCCACGCAGGCCCAATTCCTGCAGGCATGTGCGGAGCACAGGGGTGGGAGGGGGCAGGCAGCAGGAGCTGCTACTCAGGGACCCTGGAGGTGAGGGAGTGGGGCGGAGGGCCACCCCTCCACACACCCAGGGACTGGTCTCTCCTGACAACACACCAGGGTGTGTGGCAGAAGCCTCGCCGTCCATGCCTCTCTGAGCGCTCTGGCTCGACTTCTTCCAGGCCAGGTTGGCGTCTCCCTCCAGCAGCCCCTGGTTCTGCCAAGAGTCTTTCCCCAGCGCCGCAACTTACATGCGTCCAGTCCTCTGACTGGACCTGATTCCATTTCCAACGGTCACGTGCACGGGGGAAAGCTGGGTCAGCTGCACCCCGGCCCCAGCGTGACCTCAGAGCGGTCTTGGGCAGCCACGGGTGTTCTGTGAGCCCCGCGGGGACTGAAGAAGAGGGAATCCCAGCTGGGTGCATCTCCTCTCGTCTGCTGGCCTCACGGGCATGGAGTCTTGCTCATTCCCGCTGAAGGCTACTGTCCTCCGCTGCCACCAGCAGGCCCTTTACCACCACATCATTTTCAGAGAACAGGTCACAGCGCCCCACTGGGGCTGGGCCCAGCTCTGAGGGAGGTGCCGCGCTGAGGGGTGACCTCCCCCACGGCGCACCCCCGCTTTTCAATGAAGCTTCTCCGGACCAGGAGCAGACACACCGGAGCAGGCCGGGGAGAGGGTCTGCACCAAGTCTCCCTTGCTGGGGGTGGGGGCGTGGGAAAGGGGGGCGAGAGCCTCTGACCACGAGGACCAGGGTCACAGCAGATGGTTCTGGAGAGCAGGGGCGTTTGAACAGGGAGCAAAACTCACAAATTCCAGGGGATGCCTGAGTCACCCCTTAGACCTGGAGCCAGATCTCCCCGAGGGAGGCTGCCTCCCCAGAACCAGCAGGGAGGGGCAGGCAAATAAGAATGGTGTCAGGGGCGGGGGGGGGGTCCCCTGCGACACTGAAAGCCCCCACCCCTGCTGGGAACCAGTCGGCTGCTCCTCCTCCGAGCTGGAGCCCAGGGAGAAGACCAGAGCCCTGGAAGCCCTGGGAGGGGCCCCACGAGGGGCGTGAAGGAGTCGGTGGACAGGGGCCCGGAGGGAGGTGGCAAGTGGTGGTGGGGGGAGGGGGGCTGATTAGCAGTTTAGACTGTGGGACACAAAGTGGATGATCTGAAATGCAAACTCCCACCTAAGTTACAATTTAGAAGGAAAGCGAGTGAGAGACAGACAGACAGATAGAGGTGCGTGCCCCATGTAATGAGCTGTATATAACTGGTGCCACTGGGGGGAAACTGTCACATTGTGAACCCAATGTGCGGTGTAAACATCCATCAGGATACCAGTCCAATCAAAGGGGTGTGTGTGTGTGTGTGTGTGTGTGTGTGTGTGTGTAGGCTAGTGCGCCAAGATGAAAGGGCCCAAGCAGAGGCAAGGCATCTGTGTGTGCACTTACTGCCATGAAACTTACTTTAAAATTAAAAACTTCCAGGTCGGTTACCCTCTTTCAGCCTCTTCCATATAGCCTGGCCCCAGCCTCCAGAGTTCAGCGAGGCAAAAATTGGGTTAGACCCTCCTCACCCCAGCACAGCCTCCGCCCACTCCCAGCACCCCGACAGCTGACATGCTGCAGAAAGGCAGGGAGTGAGTCCTCAGCTGACAGACAGACAGACAGACAGTTGCACGTCTACACCAGCTCTGGACACGGCATATCACCACCCTCACAAAAGCCTGCCTGGCCAGACAGCCCTCGTGGAGCTTGGTGGGAAGCTGGCACCCACTACCCGCCCTGCAGCGCCCCTCAGACCTCTCCCTGTGTCAAACCCCTGTCACCCTCCAACAGCTGAGAATGGTCGGGGAGATGGCCCTTCCTTCCTTCCTGTCAGGGACCTGTGGCCGCAGCACATCAAACTCTGCACGTTCCCAGCATAGCAGAGAAGCCAGGGTGGGGACAACCCAGGAAGGCAGTGGCAGTCACCATCCCTAGGTCACTAGCAGCGGGCCTTCCTGACCAACACTTCCTGACCAACGTCAGCAGACGGGTGAGTGGCAGGGGGGGGGGGGGGGTGTGACAGACGACACTGCAGGCAGGCGTTGTAACTCTGCCGGCTAGCCAAGGCTCCCAACTCCAGGAAATCTGGGCTTCCATGGGCCCCAGACCCCCTACAATCCCACAGTGGAGGAAACAGCCCAGGCGGCACCAAGGACTAAGTGGAAAGTGGCCTCAGAGGGGGTGGGGTGGGGGGGACATAGGAAGGCCTGAGTGTGAAGGAGAGGCCACGCCTTCCAGCCAAGCGCCCCAAGGCATCATGGGACAGAGTGCACACCCACCCAGCTCACTCAGCAGAGAACAAGCACGTTTCCTTAGAAGCATGTGCTGGCCTGGCTACAGTCAGTGGACAGAGGTCAGTGCAGGGCCGGGCGGGTTCTTAGACATTACCTGGTCTGTGGCTCTCGACGGCCAGCACATGCAGAACATAGGGGGCAGACTGGACCTGTTCCGGGGCAGCACACTGCGGTGAGGCGCCAGGGTGCCCAGGGCTGCCAGCCAGAAGGCCTGCGGCTGATCGGCCTCCATGAGGCTTTCCTCCTCCATAAAGAGTTCCGTCTCAGATACCCGCAGGGGCAGGGGCAGCCCCACGGCCCCAGAGGGTCTCTGTGAGTCAGACATCAGGAATTAACAGCAACTGCTGATTCTGTGAGAGGGACACAGGTTTTCTACCCTGGCCAGGGGTTACCCTCTCCAAAGCTGCTCCCTGGAAGACCGGCAGGGCCATCTGCTTCCGGGAAGAATGGCCTTCTTGTAATCCCACAGGGATAGCTCCACCCTGTCCTGTAGGGTCGCCGTGAGTCTGGTGGCTGTGGCTTTGGGGGTTTCAGAGTGGACCTCTTTAAGGGGACACCACAGTAAGAGCGTCGTCTCACTGATCAGAAGTGGGGAAGAAAGATGAGGCCTCGGTCTCCCCTAAAGGTTTACGACCTACAGGACAGCTTCATCCTGTCCCCCATGGTGGCTGGGCCCCAGGGAGCATGCCACAGGGGAGGACGGGGTTCTGGGAAGAATGGAAATAAGACCTGGAGCAAGGTCACCTGTGAGGTAAACAGGCTGTCTTCCACAGTCAGGGCCCTGGTGGTCTGGCGGTTAGGCACTGGGCTGCAGTTCAAATCCACCAGCCGCTTCCTGGGGGGCAGGTGAGGCTGTGTGCCTCTGTAATGAGGGCCCTGGAGGAGGGCAGTGCTGCTCCGCATGCCCCCCCCCCCCAGTGGCCTAAGTGCAGGGGTAGCCCTGAGGCTGGTAGTGGGCCTGCTGGTGGGGAGACTGGTGGGACTTAGCCCTCTGGAGACCAGACAATGCCTTGGCTGCCAGTGGGTTTAAAGTGGGCTGAAAGGTAGGGGTGGGCAGCGGCACCCCACTGCCCCTGGTGGCCGACATGCTCCAGGCCCAGGGCGGCCTGGGTCACAGCCCCACCCACCGCCCACCCTCTGGCCCTGGGATCAGGCCGCTCCCTGGAAGGCCTGGCCCGGGTGTGGGCGCTCCAGCGGACGCGTGTCCAGCCCGCCAAATCCGGGGAGAGCGCGCAGTCCCTCCAATGCCTACCAGCCGTCGGGAAGGCGGAAACAGGGCCGCGGCCAGTGACAGCCCGCGGCCCCGGGCCGCTGCCCCACACTCCGCGCGTGACCGGTGTGGCAACCGAGAAAGTCCATGCGAGATCCCTGCCTGGTCCCCAACCCCCCCCCCCCAAACACACACACACGCCGCCTCGCCAGCTGAGCTCGCGGCCCCCCTCCTGGGGCAGCTGCACCGATTCGTCAAGCAGAGGCGCCGGAACCAGGACTTCCAGCGTGCGATCTCCCCAAACCAGACCCCCAGCACACGGGAACCCCACTGGACCGAAGGCCCCAGCCAACACACGACCCAGCCCAGAGCCCCAACACTGGGAGACCCTCTCGACCCACGACCCTTCTCCAAGCGCACAAAGAGGTGGGGGCTCCGACCTGAGCGAGGATCGCGCCCCCCGCAGACCGGCCGCCGCGATGACAGGCATAGCCGGGCGCGGCGGGTCCGGGCAGACCCCCACCCGCAGGGTGCCCGAGGTGACAGGCGCAGGGCTGGGCACGCGGGGCGCGGGACAGCCCCCCGCCCGCTCGTGGTGGCCGGGGGTCCACGCGAGCGCGCAGCCGCGCGACCCCGGGTCGCCGAGGCGGAGACAATGCCGGGCGCCCGGGCCGGGTGGGTCCCCGGTGCCGCCGTCTTTCGGGGTGCCCCCATCGAGGTCCCCGCTGCCCCCCTGCCGCGGCGCCCGCGCCTCACCTCGCCTGGCAGCTCGCGCCGGCCGCGCGCTCGTAGCGCCCACGGGCAGGGCCAGGGGCGGCGGGGCCGCAACGAGGGTCTCTGGGGCCTGGCTCGCTCGGGCCCGGCCGCCGCGCCGCGCTGAGCTCCGCCGCCTTCGGGCTCGGCCGCGCTGGGAGCAGCCTGGTGTCACTGCGCAGACGCGCCACCCCGCCCCGCCCCTGGGGCCCGTAGCCAGAGCCCCGCCCCTCGACCAATGGGAAGGCGGCTACTCGCAGGGGGCGGGGCCCTGAGACAAAGGGAGGCGGGGCGGGGCTGGGGCGGGGTCCCGGAGGAGACTGGGAGTGGGGTTCGAGGCCCAGGAGCTGGGGTAGGGGGCTGAGGGGCAGTGCGGCCGCGCCGGGGGGAGTATGGTCCCTGAGGCGGGCCGCAGGGCTGAGGGCAGGGCGCTGCGGGGGTGGGGGCAGGACGGGCTGCTGCGCGGGGAGGGGGGGGGGGGGGGGGGGGGGGGGGGGGGGGGGGGGGGGGGGGGGGGGGGGGGGGGGGGGGGGGGGGGGGGGGGGGGGGGGGGGGGGGGGGGGGGGGTCGTCAAATGACTGCTAGGCCCACGGAGGGCTGCTGTCAGGGGCTGGGGCTAGGGTCGGGCTTCTTGGCTACTTCCACGTGCCCTGGGAGGCGGGTTTGCAGCCTAGCACCCCTAACTCAGCCCTGGGGTTTGGGGTCAAGAGGGGTAGGAAGACTTGAGGGACACCCAGGCTTGGCAGAAAGTGAAACTAAGTCCAGGGCATGGTGGCCCTGGTCCGGGATCAGTTCCACTCTGCTCAGCCCCTGGCCAGCATCGGCTGGGCTCACAGGGCTCTCCCAGATTCAGGATCCACTCCCTTTTCTCCTGCTGGGGGCACTCTACTGCCCGCCCCTGTTCTGACAGTACCCGACCAGTCAGCAGTAGGGTCACCTTGGAGCGGGGTGGTCTCCAGACCTGGCCCCAGCTGCCAACCCAGAGGGCACCTTAACTCCTGATCACACAAGGGGCTAATTCTATGCCCCCCGCAGTGTGCCCCCACTCTGCATGCACCCCCATGTCCAGCTATCCATCTGTCTGTCTATCCCACAGGGCCACACATCCCACATTCTCACTGCCCTCCCCCTCCTGGCCCTCAGTGAGGTGGGGTGTGGCACACACTTCTGCGAATGAGGATGAGCCTCACCTGGAGTGGACGGGGAGGGGGCAGGGGCAATACACTCTGGGCTGTGACCATGACAGGGACCATCCAGGACACTCTGCCCGGCTGGGGGGAGCGGGGAGGGAGGATGCGTACCTAAGAAGGATCATAAAGACCTCCCCTCAGGGCTGAGCACACACACTCACCCAGATACCGCCCTGCACACACGCAATGACACACTCCAATGAACACATATACACGCATACAATATCACACTGCAGTGCACACATTTATAGACAGTCACACACCCACATATACTCCATACTGCACTCGCGTGTGCACACACTTCTATACAAACAAAGCATGCTACCTGCACACACATTCACACCCAGCCACACTTACACTGTCTCACACCTTGCCCCGCTCATGCACGTCCCCACACACACACAGATGCACACTTGCACACCCCACTGGAAGGCTGGTGCCCCAGGACCATGGACTCCCTGCCCGCCAGCTGGCTAGGCAGCTGGAACTGCAGCCACCACCGGAGATGGACACCTCACGGAGGGAATGCTGACCGGTCCCCATGCCACCAGCACCTCACACAGCAGCCGGTCAGCCGGTGGCTTCGTGGACGTGCTGACGAAGACAGACTGGGAAGAAGCACTCAGCAGAACAGTTCTTTAAAAACCGGTCGATCAACACCTTGTCAGCAGTGCAGGCCAGAAGGTCCTCAGCAAGAAGCGGGAGGAGTTACCACCTTAGGGCTGCCCGAGAGCTTTGGGATCCGTCCTTTGACGATGTGAGAAGCCACAAAGACACAGAATGTGAGCATTGAGAAACAGAATGAAGTCTGAATGTGAACCCTGAATATGGAGACCGAATAGGAATATGAGCATGGAGTCTGAATAGGAAGCATGAATCCAGGACACCTCCAGGACGAGTGTGGGCTTCCTCCCCATCTGGCCCCAGAGGCCAGCGCAGGTTTGGATTGAGTGACTCTGGTTTGGAGACAAGTTGCCGACCAGTGACTTTCCATTCAACACTCTTGACATGTTTCGGCTGATGACATTGGCCTCGATTTCCCCCATGAAGTGCCCTCCCCACCCCCTGTGTCCCCCGCCCCCCGCCCCGGCCTGGAGAAGGGACATTCACTTCCAGCCTGGAGAGCAAGTGGGGATGGTCCTGCAGGTGTGAGTCTTGCGTGGAGCTGCCATGTCCCGTTCTCCGTGGCCTCTCTCGTTTGGGAGGTCTCTGGTGATGTGACCATCATGGGGTGCTCATCGCCTGCTGGTCTCCGAGGAGACAGACCTGGAGTTGACTGCGGACTTGGGGGTGACGTGATGGCTCATGCATTTCACATGGGCCCAGGATGGAAGTTTTGTGGGACGAGGGGTGAGGGGTGTTATGGGTTAAATTACACACACCCCTGCATGCTGTCGATCCTGGACCTTACACCTGTGATGCCACCCCATTGGGGATTGGGTTTTCTTGTGATAATTACCCTGGATTCATGTAGGGTGAGTCAACAAGACCAAAGCTTCCCTCTGTGTCTCGTGGAGTGGCCTGTGGTTCCTGGTGAGCATCCTGGTCTTCCTGACACTGACCACACGCCATGTCTTCC
Organism: Nesogale talazaci; assembly: GCA_004026705.1. NCBI lineage: Eukaryota > Metazoa > Chordata > Mammalia > Afrosoricida > Tenrecidae > Nesogale > Nesogale talazaci. Next base: position 3,557 of record PVJH01043395.1, on the reverse strand, counting down.
CTCCATGTCTCGGGGAGGCAAGGATGGCAAGACTTCATCTCATACTGTGGGGCACATTGTCAGGAGAGAGCAGATGCCTCTGGGGCCGGCCATCCCACTGGCTAAGGTGGAGGTGCAGAGAGAGAAGGTCCTGGTGGACACCTGGGCTTGCAGCAGTGGGCTCAGGGACAGAGACAGGATGGAGCAGGACTTGCACGGGGTGTTGCTATGGACACCAACAAATACTTCCCGGACACAATGTCCTTTTCCAAGGACTGGTCTCTCCTGACAAGTCTCTAGGTATTTGCTGTTCTTACCTAACTCCATCGTTACAATGTAACCACCCTCCACAATGCAGTGTAATGCGATCACCTTGTTTCCTGTCACAGGTCACCTTGTAGTGTAACGTGAGGTCACCAGGCTCTGTGACCTACTGCAATATCCTGACCCTCAATGACTGCTTCCCAGCCTTCCAGTTCCTCACGTGGGGGGGACCCCAACCATAAAATTATTTTCGTTGCTAACTATAAGTTTACGTATGTTTGCTACTGTTATGACTCGGCATGTAAATAGATAATAGGCAGGATGCATTAGGCCACCCCTGTGAAAGTCATTTGACCCCTAAAGGGATCGCAACCCACAGGTTGAGAAGCACTGCTCTATAATGACGTTCTGTAATGGGGTCACACTCCTTAAAGGGCTGTAGTGTCATACCCTGTGATGACCTTCCCTAATTAAGTGTAACCATCGTCTGTACTGTAATACAATCACCCTCAGGGCTTACTGCAGCAGCTTCCACATTGCATCATAACGTAATACAATGTAATCATCTTCCCTGATGTTCTCTAATACAATCACCCTCCTGTGATCACGGCCCATAGTGTGCTGTCATGTGACAGCAGTCAGTGGTCCTCCATGAGTGTGTGACCTGTAGTCTAATGACTGCCCGCATGGCTGTGGGCCTCCATTTACAGGACAGATGCTTCACTGCTGGGGCCTGAGGTGCCCATGTCAGGGGGGCACTGGATGGTGGCTGACCAGAGACGTGGGCATCCAGCAGTGTGGGCTGCAGTCACCCACAGGAGGGATGGCCCTGTCATCCTGCAGCAGCAGCATCACCGGCCACCCTTCATGGCCCTGAGGGGCCTCCCGGCAAGGCCACCGGGGTCGCTGCCACAAGTCCGACTGTGATGTCTGCAGGTGAGGTTGGGGACACACAGCAGGTGCCCCTTGCTGGGCTCACCTGGCGGCAAGGGCTTGACTCTGAGGGCTGATGTGGGACATGCGGGCCAGCAGCTGTGAATGTGGCTTCTGTGGGGGGCTGGGCCCAGCCCCCAGGGACCAGGACAGGAACAGAAGACACCAGGAAACAGAACTGGGTCCCCTGTGGCCAATGCTGGGGCTAGGGCTTCCTCGATCGTCCATGGGAGACACAGTCTCTCCTGAAAGTGCACTTGCAGCCTGGGCTACAGGGGGGTCGCCATCTGCCAGATGGGCTGTGAGGAGCCCACAGGGGCTGGGCTCCAGGGGGTCCCCACCTGCAGGATGGGTGTCTGCAAAGCCACGGCCACCTCCTAGACCTGCCTTGTCCAGTGAGTGGCCTGCCCACCACCCTCTTCTCTTTGATGTGTCCTGGCCCTGGGTGAACCCTGTCCATCCTTCGAGGGACTTGTGGGGAGCAAAGTGTCTGGCCCTCTGGGTGCTGCCCTTCATCGGGCAGGTGGAAGTGTGCTCCCCAGGTGACTACAGGGACCAGAGGGTGCCCAAGGACAGACTGGCCACTGGGACAGTGGTGTGGAGAAAGCAGGTGGCACATGAAGACTTAGCGAGTGAGCTGGCCAGCACCCCGCTGCCGGCAGAAAAACTCGGGGCTCAAGTGCACTTAGAAGACAGCCTGGTGACCGATGCCTGAGAACACAGGGGTGCAGACAGGGGTGCAGGCGCTAGCCTTCCCTCCTGTGCCTGTGGGGTGGGAGCAGCTGCCAGGTGGCACCTTTGCTCTGGGCGGGTGGAGCTGGGCACCCAGAAATGACACACGGTCCTCTGGCCACTCCGGACATCACCAGTGCTTTATTTCCTGGCCCCCGTGCAGTGCAGGGGAGTCAGGCCTGGAGCTGGACCAGGACGCCTGCCAGGAAGCAGGGAGGGGTGAGCCGGGCTGGGGTGGGCTGGACGTGTGTGCAGGCACGACTCAGGGACAGATGGACAGACAGATACATGGATGACGAGGGTGTCAGGAGGCCGCCCTGGGAGCACGCTGAGCTGGACCCCATGCTGCTGTGCCCCCCTCCACATGCACACACCTCCTCACAGAAGCACCACACATGTGTGTGCGCTCAGGCAGGCGTGGACGGTGGGGGCTAGGGGGCGCACACAGAGGCAGACTGGGTAGCAAGGCCTAGTGACTGGCTTCCCCCACCCTTGTACCCCCACCCCAGCCAGGTAGGGCTCTGCAGTCACAGTGGGATCCAGGTCAGGGACAGCAGTGAGTGACTGCAAACACAGACAGACAGACAGACTTGCTGGCCCTGGGCGCCAGGCATCCTGAAGGCGGGGTGGGGCCAGTGCCTCGGTCCCCCTCCTTCCCACCCTGCAGGGGCACAGAGTGCATCCACCTGGGGGTAGGGGGCATCACAAGCAGGAGGCACCAGGGTGAGGTCTGCCCAAGGCCCCCACCCCAGCCCTGTGGTCAGGGCTTGAGAAATAAGCACAGGGACCTCCCCCACCCCCACCCCCCGCCTGCAGGTGCTCACACAGCACACCCAGGAGGGACCTCCGGAGGTGACCCTGGCACAGGGACAGGGAAACTGACCGGCCAGACTCACCCTCCCCAGGGCGGCGCTGTGGACACGGCCAGGGCCGGGGTGCTCGGGACAGGGACCCTTGTCCCCGGGGCATCCTGCATCCCCTTAACTCCACTTTGCAAAACAGCAAACACTCTGTGGGTGCCCAGGGGCACCGTGGAGACAGATGGGGGGCTCTGGGGCAGTTGTGGGGGCAGTGAGGACATGGGGGGGGGCAGGTTCTCCTCCCCAACCAAGAGCCCAAGCTCGGCTTCCTGGATGCTTATGGTATCCCTCAGCCACTGCAGCTCTTGTGCCAACTGCAGGCACTGAGGCAGACGTGGGGGAGGCGCCTGGGTGCTGTGTGCCCACCTGCCCGTGATGTACCACTCCCGGAGGCTGGCACACAGGGCTGACTATCCATCTGCGGGGCAGCTGTGCAGACAACATCCGTCTGAGGTGCCCAGAGCCCGAGGTGGGGGAGGGGGGAACCACCCTGCAGCCTCCAGCCCAGCCCTGAGGCTCTCCCGGCTGCCTGTCTCCTTGAACATGGGCCCGAGGGGAGTGCAGTGGCATGATGGGTGCAATTGTGGCCGGGTGCCCTAGTCCCCGTGGCCATGCCGGGGGGGTGGGGAGTGGATCAGAAGAGCAAGGCCTTCTTCTTGAGGTCGTTCCTCTTCCAGAGCGCCAGCCGCTCAAATTCCTCCACGCTCATCCCGAACACCCCACGGAAGTCCTCCGGTGACAGGTGTCTCTGCACAGAGAGAGAGAGAGAGAGAGAGAGAGAGAGAGCAG
>PVJH01043394.1:0-13649 GCA_004026705.1 Nesogale talazaci | reverse complement strand
GGGGTGGGGGGGTTGGGGGGTATCACTGCCCTCTGGTGGGAGTGAGAGGCCCAGTCTTGCTCCTGGAGAGCTGCTGCTGGATTTGAACCATCAGCCCTGTGGGCCGCAGTCCCACACACTATCACTACACCACCAGGGCTCAGCCCCATGTTTTTCTTTTATATCAGGCACCGGGATAAGGCGGCCAATGCATGGAGGGAGATTCAGGGCTTTACCTTTTTCATTTATATCAGGTACAGGAATAAGGCGGCCAATACACAGAGGCCGATTCCCATATGGATCTCGTACTGCATAAATAGCATCTCTGTGCATGATAAGCAGGGAATATGCTGTGGGGGCTTCCTTCATCAAGTTTTTAATCCTGAAAAGTAATGAAATAATTGAATGAGCAATCCCAGTTACAAACGCATGCAGGGCCATGTTCTCGTTACCACAGTGCAACTCCCGGCCCATTTCACACTGACCTTGCCACCCAGTCGGGGGTGTCATCTCGCTCCTGAGGAGGGGTGTACGCCAGTAGCTGGGTGATCATTTCACTATCAGAACTTGTTGATAAGCCAACGCCATGACGTAGAAGCTGTGTACAGAGACGGGGGAACAAACATGCAGTCATTAGAAGGGAAGCGCCACCCCTTTATCCAACAGACAGCCATCGGGCAGTGGCCGTTCCCAATAGCATGCCTTCAACGATGGATGAGTCCAAATTGTTTCCAAAGCATTTTTCCCATGCTTGTCAACTTGAATGTTAGGTTATACTCCACCTACTCCTTATGCTTTGAGCATGGGGATCAATTTCTCCGTGCTTCCAGTATCGACCCTAAATCCTTGCCAAAGCCCTACTCTGATAGGCAGATTCTCAACATACACTCTCCTCAAACCCCAGCCCCGAAAGCGGGGAGACTTGGATGGCACTTTGGAATCGGTCATCCTAACAGACACACCGCGCCCCTCCCCCCCACCCCCACCCCCCGGGCCTTCTGATACACCTTTCTTTGCGGTTAAGACAACAGGTGGCAACAATTTCAAAAAGCTTTCAAGGAGACCTTCATTGAGAAACCACAACTGTTAGCAAAAAGCAGCCACCTACCTTCTTCCTTAGGGGGGCTGCGTTGACCAGCTCACCGTTGTGGGCCACGGCAATCTTGCCGTGCAGCGTCTCAACCACAAAGGGCTGACAGTTTTCTAGTTCACAGTTTCCAGTCGTCGCGTACCTCGTGTGTCCAATCCCGAGATTTGAAATATATAATTTCTTCAAGTTGTCCTCAGTGAAGACATGATTTACAAGGCCCATTCCCTGTCGGAGTCAAAGAGCATCTCAGAGAAAAACAGAGACTGGAAGGGAGAGTAAGAAAAGCTGCCGGCAGCCCTTTACTGAAGTCGTCCCAAATCAGCAAGCAGACCAAGCAAGAGCATTTCCCCGTGCTTCAGAAGGGTCACACTGGTGAGTCATTCTAAGAACTGTGAAGCACGGAGGTTTTCATGCCCGGTCCCCAAACATTACATCTCAATTCAAATGATGTTTCCACAGTTCCCCTGCTCCCTATCCTAGTCATGTAGCCCTTGTTGTCTTTATAATCAAATTCTGGGCAGTTGAAGTGTACCTTGTGTATTCTGAACTTTGGGACAGAACTTCCATCACTGGTCACAATTCCAGCACTCTCCTGACCCCTGGGGGAGGGAAAGAAAAAAGTACCAGCGGTTAGATGGCCCAGTTGATAAGCTTCTGGAAGAACTTTCTGAAACTTACTTTCCTCATCAAGCATCCATGAACTCAGGCTGATAGCATGCTTAGTGGTACTGGGACGAGGACCACAGATCAGCAACAGGAGCAAATGGACACTTATTATATGCCAGACACTGTCCCAAGTATTTATACGAACAATCCTGTGCCCTAAAGAACCGGACATTGTCACTGAGTTGTATCCAACTCTTAACGATCCTTCTAGTTTCTGAGACTTTAGATCTTTACAGACACAGACTTACCGTTCTCTCACAGAGCTGGGAGACTGGTGGGTTAGAATCACTGATCTTAGAGTAACAGCTCAATGGTTCCCCTATGGAGTACTTATTATTACCAGCCCCATTATAGATAAGGGGCACTGGCGGAACAGAGGTCACTTGAAGTAAAGTAACCTGCCCACTGTCAAACAGAGAGGATGACAGGGCCAGGATTATACCCACACAACGTGATAAACAAACAAAAACTCATTGCCATCAAGGTGATGCCAACTCACAGCTACATACCCTGTAGGGCATGTAGACCTGGCCTTGTGAGTTTCCAAGACCTTAACTGTTAACAGAAGCAGAAAAGCCCTGTCTTTCTCCCTCAGAACAAGCAGCTGCAGTTTCAAACTGCATACCTTTTGGATTATGATTTCTTATAACCTCTAAATAAGGTTTCAACAGGATAATTATGTGCATATACATGAAAATCTCCCTCTATACAAGCAGGTACAATGCTTACTTCTGGGTACTATCATTTGGACACATTTACTTCTGCTTTTTCTTTCAAAGTCCTGATGCTCATCTCTACCTCTGAGAATAATAGCAACCAAACAGGCTGCTTTCAAAAGTTGCCCTGGCAGCTATTCTATTTCCCACACCTGTGTTGTGTTTTAAAGAAGACAAAGGAAGGGTCACACACGCGTGACAGCATATGAACTAAAGTGTTGTGGACCCTCTCTGCCTATGGGTAGGACCATTTGGAAGGGGTTCTCAGTTACAGGATTAAGTAGGGCTAAGTTCCTGACCTGAGGAGAGGGTGTGAGCCAAGTCACACTCCGTTGCCTTGGGGACATCTTTAAGCTGACATAAGATACGCGCCTCCATCAAACCATTGCTCCTTGGTTTGATCCCAGCCAGCTGGGACACAGAGAGAACCCTAGGGCCTGTTAGAGGAGCATGTCCGAAATCTGTCTCAATGCACCGACTGGGGCACAGAGGTTCAAGGAGCAGTGCTGAGACAAATGGACTACTTTCTCATCTGACTCAAGACCAGGCCTGAGAAAACCCAGATACACAGGCTGGCTCCCTGGCTGAGAGGCTGAGTGGACAGAGAGCCTGAAGCCTGAGTCAAGAAACAAGGCTAGGTGGAGGAAGCACTGGGACCCGCAGGATGCCTGGAGGGGGTGTCATAAGAGTCTTTGACAATTTAAATCTTACATCAGCAGCAGGCACCGGATCCCTAGGTTGACTTAAACTTCAAAGTCAGCAAACCTGGAACTTTTTGCTGGCTCACTGCATGCTGACATTTCCCTGTCCGTGTCTGGGTAAGACCCAGCCAGAGAGCATGATCCAGTTTATGACAAGACCTGAGAAATAAGAGCAGTCCTGGAACTGGTCCATTCATAACCCAGAGATGCAGACAGGTCAAGTCCCCCACACATGAAAAAAGCCCTAGACACAGTTCATTCAGGGGCAACTCACTGGAGTGTCACCTGCTGGGCCAGGAGCTTTACCTTCCTCTCCAAATCAACGCTACTGGGCTGTGCTGGCCATCTGTGGTCCATTCCATGGTTCTCTAGACCAAGAGCCCCTGGACACATCTGAGCAGTTGCAACATGAGGAGATAATGCTATGGACCAATGACTGTATCCTTCATGTTTACCCATCCTGAATAGTGGTGACCTATTAACTATCCCAGGGGCCTTAGTCACACCACCAGCCATTCTTCAGAAGAAAGACTAGGCTTTCTGCCCCAATAGAGTCGCAGTCTCAGAATTCCATAGAGGCAGTTCTACCCTATTCAAAGAGTCACTATGAGCTGGACCAGTAAATTATTCTTCTTCTTTTAAAATTCCCTAACAAACCCCACTAATCATATAACTGTGAGTTCTGGGTGACCTTTAGTCATTATCAAACCCAGCATAAAAATAGTGACTTGGGAGGAATGGTGGGTGGCGGAACAGGCCAAGAAGGATGGACCCTGGAGACCTGTTTGACCCCAGTCTCATGGTGACAGGGAAGTCAAAGATCTGACAGGTCAGCCTCGAGGCCATCGACTGCACTACAGAATATATACCAAGGTAAAAATGACAATCAAATCATATCAGATATGTACGTGACCCCAAACCAACTCACTGCCATTGAGTGGATGACTCACGGAGACACAATTATTTGTATAAGAAATGTTAACATATTTATCTGTTATTTGGTATAACCTTTTCCAGATTTAAAGATAGTCATTGTTTAAACATTTCAATAACAAGAAAATCCCAAACATATTAAATGTTTTTGCCAAGTAAGAAAATTTTAAAAAGAATATAATCATTGTACTCTACCAATGCATTAGCTACGAGGCTAAAAACAGATATACCGGGCTGAGCCCCGGTGGCGTAGTGGTTGTGCGCGGGACTGCGGCCCACTGGGATGGAGGTTCAATTCCAGCTCCACGGAGCAAAGGCTGGGCCTCCAACTCCCACCACCTGAGGGCAGTGATGTCCAAAAAAAAAAAATCAAAACAGATATACCAAACACTACGGTGAATGCATTGTGACTGGAGATTTCTTTATTTAGTGAAGTGATTTTAGAAGACTAAGTGATTCACGTCAGAGGAAAAGAATCATTCACATCAATTCTGAACACCAGGGCCACAGACTGCCGACCATTTGCAAACAGCCTGGAAAAATCAACCATCATTTGGCTAAAGAGAAAATTAGAGAAGGAAAAGAAATACAACACAAAGATCGCTTCTTTCCCTTCTGTCTCCGGGGTCCTTTTCTCCAGAGTGGGAAGCACGAAGGTCCGTGGAGTCTCTGGGGTCTGAGCTGCAATGATCACACAGCCTGCCGACTTGGCAGCTCCTCAAGTTGCTCCCCCAGGGCGACTTGAACCAGTCAAGCAAGCTCCTTGCAGCAGTTTGGAGCTTACTGACAACCCGCTGGCTGGTTTCCTAGGCAACAAAACCTTGGCTAGAAATAGTAAATCACTTCCAGGTCACTTTCAACATGGAGCAGGGCGCAGGGAATCGCTGGACTGAAGGACTGAAGGCAAGGTCAAAGCTTTGCTAAGTGTCTGGGGAGAAAGAAACACATGCAAACAGCTGGACCCCTGAGAAACAAGGGAATCCTTCTGGACACCTTGAGCAGGCTCCATGCTTTAGGGGTTTCCAGAGGCTGGAAACAGTGCCGGGCGAAGTACAAAAACCTCCAATAGGAATACAGGACAGTCAAATCTGCTCACAACTCGGGAGACAGCTCTACGACGAGGAAGTTCTTCCGTGACGTGGAGGCGATCCTGCAGCTCGGGCCTGCCACATCCGGAACCGAGGAGGATGCAGGCGGCAGGTGCCTGGCAATGGGGAGACCCAGCCCAGCCCGAGAGACCACAGAAGGTAAAAAGGAAAAGTGCTGTCATTTTGTTGTGACCACCTAGATAACAAAACAACTAACGTACTATGCTGTTTCACACAGGGTAAAACTGAATAAAAAGGAGGGTGGGGTGGGGGCGAGAAGGGAAACGGGGTTTCTGACTTCAATGTGTAAAATACAGAAAACGCACATTTACCGTGTCGAACGTCTAATGCCAGCTGCTCCTTAAATTAAACATGACTGAACTGTTTCCGAAATGTAGATTTGGGTTCTGAAAATATTTTTGAGTTTCAATTTTTGAAGAGTTGCTCCTTGTCTCCCAAACCCGACTACAGCTCCAAATATAGAACTTTTGGCTTCATTTCAGTGTCCAAATTTACACAAAGGGCACGAAGATACTAAGTTCAGAAAAATCCCTCTCTATTACTTGCTTGCAGTGAAGCACTTCATTTTAGAGATTTAGTAAAATGGTTAGTAAATGATTCAGAGGTCAAAGCCAGGTGCATGACCTGCTGAGTGGTTAGAAACCTGATACCATGTACACAGATTTTGCCCTAAATCTGTGGAAAGGTACTCATTGACCGGTAGAGAGCGGGAAATGAACAGCAGTGAGGAGATTATGCCCGTAGCCAGGGTGGTGTGTGTGTCCGCCACGCGCAAAACTAGAATGCTCCTCAAGATGACTTGTGACTGGAGGACGCTGCTCAAGGGAAAGGTGTGTGTGGGGGGGAGGAGGGGCGTAGATACCAAGCGAGGAGGTTCAGAGGGCTGACTATATTTGGGCAAACTTGGGGTAGGTAGTTTCCCCTCATGGTTAAGATCGATTATCGAGTCATCTGGTAAAAATATCCACCACCACACCACCCGGCTTTGTACTGCCTTGCAGTCATAACCACATTCAGAGCAATTAAGCCAAAGGCTCAAATGGAAAGTAAAAGTTGAGAAAATAATGATGGCAACGTGTGTACAAATAAGCTTGATACCATGTATGGACTGTTCTAGGAGCCCCCAATAAAGTGATCTTTAAAAAAGAGAGAGAGCAATCACACTGCATTATGGAGTTGATCACCCTTTACCGTTTAAATGGGCTTGCATCCTGGCAAACCTAAGTCCTGCTGTAGCCTCCCAATTGCTCTCATGTTTGGGCTCATCGCTGTGGCCACTATCTCCTGAGCCTCGTTTTCGCTCCCCTCTACTTTGCCCAACAAGGTCCTTCTACAGGAACTGGTCTCTCCTGGCAGCAAGAACAAAGCACGTGAAACAACAACGTTCTGGCTGCACTTCTTACAGGACAGGTGTTTTTCTTTTGGCATCAGTCCGGGATACTTCCAATATTCTTCCCCACCATAACCCATTTTTCTTCAGTCTTTCTTATTTAAGATCTAGCTTTCATGTGAGTCAGGGCCATCTTGGCTCTCAAAGTAACATCCTTGTTTTCTCATACTCTGAAGAGATCTTGTGCAGATTTACCGAATGCAATGTATCTTCTTTTACCTCTTGACTGCTGCTTCCATGAGTTTTCATTGTGGATCCAAACAAGATCTCTTTAACAACTTCAATCCGTTCTCCATTAATTGTGATGTTACCTACTGGTCCACTTGTGTGTGTGGGTGGTTGGCTTCCTTTACATTGAATTGTAATCCATATTTGAAGGCTACAATCCCTGATCTTCATCAGCAACTGCTCTGCTTCTAAGTGCTAAGTGACAAGTAACAAGTACATCACTCAGCTTCAGAGGTAGCTATGGCCTAGCATCCCAACTTCCTGCAGGTCAGCTTCAGGATGACCCAACAATAAATTCCTCAGTTTGGTTCATCAGCGTAAGACTCACACGTGCCGCTCTGTTCTGTTGGGAGTACCTCAAGTCCCCAGTTCTAAAACCAACTCTCTTTCTTCTTAGAAGTTGATTCTGATAAAAATTGCTTCCCTCATAACATCACCATATTTCTGGTAATTCAAACATAAGTCTTGAAAGGGTTTTGACTTCTGATCAGTCACCAATGTTTCATAAAATTCTCTCTGCTTCATTTCTATCATTCAAACTCTCACTTGGAATGTTAATCATGTCATAATCTCTCACATGGAATGTTAAATTAGACCTCTGAACGGGTCTCTGTGCTTTGTGGTCTTTCCCCATTCGTCTTACTGGTTGTTATTCTTTAAGATTAAATCCTTTTTATTTTTTAAAGATGAAATCTTTTTCTTAATAATTCTGAAATATTTAATTGGATGCATATTGAGGTCCTTGCCTAATATACAGGATTTTGCAATCAATACCTTTGTTCCAGATATAACATTATCTTAAGATGCTTTATAAGTTTAAATACTAGCACAGTGGGGATATGATTACTTTATAACATAGTGCCGTAAAAACTGCTTGCTAATAATGATTATACTGGTGTATGCTATCAATAAATTTTAAAGCTCTATTTGATTACTGGTGAAACAGAACACTATATTAAGTAACTTTTATCAATCAGGCACATTTATGTCTCGTTTATGTAAGGCAAAAATAGCATGTTTATTGACATGGGGTAAATGGCTACCCCTTGTCAGTTGGTCTTCCTGTGGGGCCTTGTGCTAGCAGTGCTGAAAGCTACACCATCCCGGTCACCCATTGCAAACTGGCTTCAGGCTTCACTCTCTGTCTACACCTTATAAATACGGGGAAAACGGAATCTCACCTACAAAGAAAATAAAACAGGACCTCATATCACGTACCAAAACAAACTCAAGATAGATTGAAGACCTAACTCTAAACCCTAGAGCGGTAAAGATCATCAGTGAACAAGCAGGGACAAACTTGAGGGCTCTAATACAAGGCATAAACAAAATGAAAAATATCCACACTTCAGAAGACAAAACAAAGGATTGAAGCCTTCTAAACCGATGACACGCAGGTACAAGAAAAGACTTTATCAGGACTAGAAAGAGGACCTAGACATGAAGAAAAAATTGACAATGATCTATCAGATAAAAGGCTACTTTCAAATCCATAGAAAATGTGTGGTTGTTAGGTGCCAGTAAGCAGGTTCTGACCCATAGCAACTTTATGCGCAGCAGAATGGCTGCAGGGACCACAGAGCTAGCAGTCCAGTCCTGCAGCACACCCTCACTACTGTTCCTATGCTTAGTCCCACTGCTGCAGCCACGGGTAAGTCCATGTCCTCAAGGGCCTTCCTCTTCCCCTGCCTCTCTACTACAGAACATGAAACCACCTTACAGAGAAAAACAAAGAACTCAGTTACAAAAATGAGCACAGGGCAGGATCACAAGATGATACCGTATTTTTCAGACCATAAAATGCACTCAATTTTTACAGCAGAAAAACAAGAAAAAAAATTCTAAACCAAATAGTACCAGTGCACTAAAACATTTTTTAAAAAAGGCAAAATATGGTAATACTTAACAGTGTAAACTCAACAGGGAGGTTAATAAGCATCACTTTCATTAACAAATGTGCTGTGCCAATCATGCGACCTGACTGACATTGAGACTCCAGGAGGCCCCAAACACACAGCAATCCACAGCATGCAAACAGCAGCGGACAGTAAGGGGGTGCATGGGATCATAAACAAGTGTTCCAGGGTACCACACCTTCGGACCATAAGATACACCCTTGTTTGCCCCACTTTGGGAGGGGGGTACATCTGATGGTCCCACAAACACGGTATGTGCCTGCATTTGTTTAAGGAAGCACCATAGTGTTTTCCATGGTAGTTACACAATTCTACCTACCAGCAATGTATGAATCTTTCAACCTCTTCACGATTTATGGTCATTTTTAATTTTGCTAAGAGTGTCAATGTGAGGTGCTATCTTGTTCTCATTTGTATTTCTCTTAATAACTAATGAACGCTGGCATTTTTTCATGATCGCCTCCTGAATGCCATCTATAGTAATTGTCTAGTCTGTATTTTGGGCCCATTTCACTATTAAAAAAGAATCTTTTGATACCAAAATCCATGTTGATACCTTGATCACCAAAACCAGGTAGACACTATTAAAAGCAAAAATTGTAAACTAACCTACCCCCCACGAACATAGATTCAATTTAAAAATATTCATAAAAGTCTAGCCAATAGAGGGGTGAGTTCCGGAAGTGTCGCGGTTGTGTGTGGGCCTGCGACCCACTGGGTTGGAGGTTCAAATCCGGCAGTGCTCTCCAGGAGTAAGGCTGGGCCCTCCTAACTCCCACCGCCAGGGGGCAGTGATGTAAAAAAAAGTCTACCCAATAGAATTCAATAACATAGCAGAAAAACATTACATGGTGATTAAGTGGGATTCATATCAAGTATGAGGCATATAGTTTAACATAAGACAACAAATGTAATCCACAACATGAACAAGGAAAGGCACCACATGATCCTATTAGTGGACCAGAGAGGGGACTGGGCAAAATTTAAAACCTAATTCTGTTAAAAAAAAAATAAGTGAAGTTAAAAATTCCTGAACATATCTAGCAGTGTACATACAAAACCGACTAGAAGAAAATGAAAGCACCCCCCCTTGTAAACACGAACCAGACCAGGTATCCTTCGTCACCACTCTGTTCGATACTGTGCTAGACCTCTTTGCCATAAAGGTAGGCCAGGAAGGGAAATAAAAGGCATTCAAATTGGCAAAGAAATAAAGCTATCTCTGGGATATCATTCTATAGATAAAACCCCCCTCAAAGTTGAGCTTCATCAAGAAAATTTGTTTGAAAGCAAAAACATTGTTGGAACCAATGGAGAGGTTCAGCTACGTCTGCAATATATGATATGGGGATGACATACTGAATTTGTCAAAGATTTAGTTGTACTTGAATTCATAATCAATGCCCATGCAGCGGCAGTAAACAAAAAAATATGAATTTGCTTTAAAAGCACTGACTTGTTAAAAAGCAGCTTAAAGACTGAGGTGCCCAGTGAAGGGTAAGAGCACTTTTCATTTAAATAAGCTGTTTCTAAGTAGAAAAGAAAGTTAAGAGCATTTTCAATCACCTGTGCATGAGTAGATGGCAAAGAACAATTGATGTCTTTGAATTATGATGTGGGTGGAAAGTACTGAATATATAAGTAATGACTATATCATGACTGCTATAAGAACAATCTGTCCTGGAAGAAGTACAGCCAGAATGCCCCTTAGAAGTCCTAACAATAGTACACTCAACAAGAGAAGAAAATGAAGGCGCTTTCTCCTGTGCGGAGATCAACCTGATGCAGATGAAGACTTGGTGCCCTCAAGTAGGCGGCAGACATTCTAAATCTTGGAAAAGGACCCAGAGACACCTCCCAACAACTACAGAGGCACCACGTCCTGCCTGGTCATTACATTTCTGTATCTCTAAAACTCACAATACCTTCCATCAACTGATTCCCAAACTCACTTCTTAAACGACCAAATTTCCAATCTATTTCCTTCCTCTTCCTATATGCCAATACTTGGAGTAACAATGAATAAGAGTTGCTGCCACAGCCCTGTTACCAATGCCATTGGATCCACAGGACTTTGCACCCACCACCTTGTAAACTTCCTGTATTCTGAATCATGCATGTGGCTACTTGAGTCTGAAGAGCGATTTATGGACCAGTATTAGACTTAGGGACTTGAGTTGGACTGGAATTGGATGTTTTCTTGATATGAAGGTCTCTTACACCTAAGGGGAGGGGAGGGGAGGGGAGAGTATGGGCTAAAAACCTTGGATGTTCACACTGATCTGGGTATATTAGTACCTTCCCACACTTCTCTCTAAAGCAGAGGTTTCTCAACCTGTAGGTCGAGTCCCCTTTGGGGGTAGGGGTGTCGGAGGACCCTTTCACAGGGGTCACCTGATTCATAACAATTGCAAAATGACAGTTATGAAGTAGCAACAAAAACAATTTTATGGTTGGGAGTCATCACAACATGAGGGACAGTATGAAAGGGTTGAGGTATTAGAAAGGTTGAGAACCACTGCTCTAAAAAATTCTTGTGTAATTGGTGATTTTATTTTCCCAGAGAAAGTGAATCCACATTCCCTACTTAAGCAACATTCTTTAACTGCAATTTAGCCTCACGTAATTATGGCACCTGATCCAATTAAGTTGCTATGTTGTAAACTAAACATATTCAAGCTGGCTGCTTGCAAATCATTATGTTGTTCTTTTTCCAACCCTTTCCTGGTTTGAATATAGGCCTCTCTAAAGTAGCCTTAAAAATGATTAATGGCATTTCCTTTCCTTTTCTTCATTGGAAATGCCTGTAACTCTAAAGTGTGAATCATCATTTTAAATGAAATCATCTACATTAAAATCACCCCCACCAACATTGGATCTTTTCATGTAAAATACAATAGTGTTTCTGTTGTACAGTAACACAAACCTGAATGTGGGATACAGCAAGGTTTCCCCCAGGTTGTCTGCGGCCTGCTAAACAGGTGGTGAGCAGTCAGCTGCTTGGAAGTTCTCTCCCTGAGGGCATTAGATAGCTAGCGCAATCAATGCTAGTGTCCATCCCACCAAAGGTGGGGCTCCACACCCTGCTGATGAAGATAGTGGATTGCATCCCAGAAGAGCTCAGAATAGGACCAGCCAATTCAAGGAGAACCAAGGTGAGGCTGCCATCTTGAATCCAGGGTCTGCCCAGCTTGTCACATGTGCATGTACACCCCTGGCTCATCCCCTTCCTTTGACATGCATGCCTATTGTACAGCCTCTTTCTGTGAGGGATGTGGCCACCTTGCATGCCCCCTAAGCCTTGGTTAAAAATATATTGGGGCTCTTCTCCTTCCTCTTTCTTCATGGACCTAGCTGCTGAGATCATGGCCATGAAATGTGCCTGACTCCTTTATCTCCTCTCCTATCTTCAATGATGTTACAATGATCTTTATGTGTTATAGCGGTATAATTGCACCTACCAACCCGGTGATTGTTAGAGGCTGGCTTACACTAACATCTGAAAAACATATTTAGAAATGATTTAATAAATGAATCTTAAAATTACTCTAAAGGGTTGGAAAGCCTGGAGGTTGCTTTGAGGACTAAGGTGCACCTGACCCAAGCCAGGGGTTTTTCCATGACCTCAGGTGCATAGCATAGTAGGACACTGAATAAGGAAGACTGAGGGATAACTGATACATTTGAATTGTGCTGGTGAAGGACAGTCAAAGTATCATGGATGGCCAAAAGAACCCACAGA
Organism: Nesogale talazaci; assembly: GCA_004026705.1. NCBI lineage: Eukaryota > Metazoa > Chordata > Mammalia > Afrosoricida > Tenrecidae > Nesogale > Nesogale talazaci. Next base: position 1,179 of record PVJH01043394.1, on the reverse strand, counting down.
ACAGTGTGGGAAGACTACAGCCAAAATGCTCCTTAGAGGCAAGGATGGTGAGACTTGTCTCTCATCTATGCTTAGTACATGTCAGTTCCTGGAGAAGGGTAACACTAGGTAGAGCACTGGGACTGCAAAAAGAGGACGACCTTGGACTGGATCCATTGACACGGTAGCTGCAAGGGTGGGCACAAATATGGGAACAAATTATGAGGATGGCAGAGAATCAGGCAGTGTTCTCTTCTCTAGCACAAAGGGTCACTGTCAGAAATGACTTGACAGCACCCAACTCCATCGCCTCTGCCACCTTAATGTATGGCAGCCCCAGGGTATCTTACAGACTTTAGTATAAGCCGAGTTTTTCCAGCTCATTTTTAATGCTAGAAAAGCTTCCCCAGTTTTTTTTTTGTGGTAAAATTAGATACCTCAGCTTATACTCGAGTATATAGGGTAGTTATTATTCAACTTCTGCTGCCAATGGAACCCACAATTCTACAATATGTTGGGTCTTTTAAAGCTCCCACATGCTCGGGCCCTGTTACTGTTCCTTAATACCACCATCTTCATCTACTTACTTCAAAAGCAACATCACTGCACCAATAAGTCATTCAGTGAGTGATGGCTTCTGTTTCTCAAGGCTGGTGTGGTTTGTTAACCCAATTTAGCATTCATATTCAACATTCAACCTTGGACATTTCTTTTCTTTTTTTTTTAAATTTTATTGGGGGCTCTTACAGCTACTACAACATTCAGCACATCATTTGTATCAAGCACATTTGCACACATATTTCCAGTATTTTCCCAGTATTTCCCAGTATTTTCCACTTGAGCCCTTGATACAAGCTCCTTTAAAAAAAAAAAACAAAAACCCTCCCCTTTTCCTTCCCCCCCTTTTTAAAAAAAATAATCATTTTATTGGTGGGCCCCTACAACTCCCATCACAATCCCTAACAACATCAGTTGTATTCAGGCCACTTTTACACACCCATTGCCATCATCACTCTCAAAACATTCTCCCTCCCTCCAGGCCCCCATTATCTGCTCCCTATATTACCCTTCTTCCCCCCCGCTTCCCCTTGAACCCTTAGTAATTTACAAATTATTTTTTCATCCTGTACACTGTCCAATGTGTCCCAACACTCACTTCCCTGTTGTCCATGCCCCAGAGAGGAGGCTACGTGTAGATCC
>PVJH01043393.1:0-13558 GCA_004026705.1 Nesogale talazaci | reverse complement strand
CATCCTCAGCTCCCTTGCCACTCCAGGACCGGGCATCTCTCCACTCAACTGGTGGTCCCAGGCCTCCTCACCCCCCCACCGGGCGGGTGGGCCTCGGGGGCGACTCACCGAAAGGGACAATGACGGGACAGGTGATGCTGTAGGCCATCACCACGCTGAAGACGTTGATCATCCACGCGTACTCGCGCCCAAACTGGAAGTCGGGGGCTTGGCTCTGGAGCAAAAGGCAAGGAGGGGCACCCTGGGCTCGCTTGGCATCCTTGGCTTGGCTGCTGGGGATCCTTATCAGCCCCCCCCCCACCCCCTTCACCTCAGGCTCCCTGGACCGGGGGAGAAAGAAGCCTTCCTTCCAACCCTGGAGTCCAAGAAGCCACAACCCACCCACGCCCCCACAACCCCGCCACCTTGGGCTTCTTCCAGGTCCCCTTCCCGATCCCCTCCCAGGAGACACACTCCAGCCTCCTCCTCACCTTCCTGATATGGACTCTCTCGGGCTCCGACCGGGAGAAGAAGAGGCGGGCGCTGTACAGGATGAGGGAGCCTACACGCAGAAGCTCCATGCCCGTGCCGATCAACGCTGCCGTGATGACGTAGTTGACGAAGAAGGCGCCGTTGTCTGGCAGGAACACGCACCTGGGCAGGGGGGGCGGGAAGCATAGGGGTCCGTGAGATTAGAGGAGGGTTAGGGGGGAGGGGTTAGAGGTGGGAGAGCCAGAGAGGAAGGGTGTGTGTGTGTAAAACTTTATCCACCAACCCATTGGAGCTCCTGGGTGGCTCTTTTGAGCAGGGAGGGGGTGGGGAAGACACGCACTGGCGGCCTTAGAAGCGGTGGTGTCTGCTCCTGGGTCCAGAGCCCCAGCGCAGGGGCGCCAAACTCAATTAAAACGAGGGCCATTTGGTGCAGCAGGCAAGATTCACGCGGGCCTCATCACATCTGCAAGTTTTGTTGAATTTATACTTTGAAGTGAGGATTCAGGGGTATGGGTAGGCTAATTCAAACACTATATAATTGCTTTTATTTAAAGTTATTCTTTCTCACCCAAAACTTGCTTTCCTCCTACGAGTTTTCACTTACCTCTTAGGTTGTGACCAGAAAATATAACAAAGCAGCTAATAAAAGACACAAAATGTCGGGCAGCCGACAAACGTGAGGCACCATCGTAATGGCTTCTCTCTAAAATGTGAACTAGCGCTGCTGTTAGGGATGATTCATAAGAGCACAACCCAGAGTGCTTTTTTTTTGGGGGGGGGAGGGGCATCACTGCCCTCCAGTGGTGGGAGGAGGAGGCCCAGCCCCACTGCTGGAATTGAACCTCCGTCCCAGTGGGCCGCAGTCCCGCGCACAACCACGACGCCACCGGGGCTCAGCCCCAGAGTGCACTTTTTAACCTTTTCCCTACTGGGATCTGTTTGCTTGATGTGACACTGAGAGTGGCAGACGCGGGGCTTCCAAAAGTCACCGGGACTGGGTCCGCACGTTTCTACACACCCACAGGCCCCCAGGAAAGGCACTGGGCCACGCGTGCTTAAAGAGCTAATCAGGGAATTGCGTGTACGGTGTTGCCTCGATCTCACCTGAGCGCGATTTTCTTCATAACAATTTTTTCTATTTTTATTTTATTTCAGAGCATCTGCGGCCTGCGGGCTGCCGATTTGACACCCCTGCTCTAGAGTTCAGGGTGTCCAGAGGTCGAGCTCTTGGGTGGGGCGGGGGGGGGATACCACAATCTTGGATGGGAAGAAAACCCGACACCGTTATTTTCTGTGGCAGGAAGTCAGAAAGATGGACTTTCTTCTGCCTTGGAAACTCAGGGGGCAGTTCCGCCGTGTCCTGTAGGGCCACCATGAGTCGGCATCGACTTGAGGACAGGGAGTTCGGTTCTTTTCACGGAGGTCTAACTACGGTTGACCATTTCCGTCCACCGGGAATGCAGACGACGAGTCACAGCGGTACTGGTTTGAACGGAAGCAGATGGCTTCATCTGTCACCCGCAGGGCGTTTTCAATTTTAACTTAAAAACGGCAGCTTGTTCTTGAGGCCGCTGGTCAACTTTGACTCAGAGTCATGCTCCAAGAAAAACTCCCCCACCAAGCTCACTACCAGGGAGTCGATTCTGATCCAGGGGCAGGGTAGAACTGCCTCTGCCCGTTCCCGAAGCTGGAACTCTCTCCAGGAGCCGAAACACTCATCTTTCTGGTGCAGGGGGGCCTGATGACCCGGAGTTCACAGCCACCAGGGCTCCAGGCCTCTTGCAGCCGAGGGCCCAGCTCCCTTGCTGGTGACCCAGGTGTCTCCGTTGTGTTCCATGTCTCATCTCTGCCTCATTCGACCAGCTTCGTTGTACAGAGGGATCCGTGCGCTCCGGGGCATGGGTTCAAACACACTCAAGGAGCTAGTCCTTTCTGATGGCATCAGTGTGACTCAGAGTCGCTCAGAGACTCAGAGTGCTTTCTTTCTGATGTAAACTGTCCTGGAGATGCACTGCAAAGGATCCTCACGGGCCTTACAGGGGCCAGCTGAACTGCAGGCACCTTGGAGAATGCCGGAAGCTTGCAAGGAACTCAAGGGGCGCCATGGAGATGTCAGGGCCTGGCTGCCAATGGGGAGGTGGGTGGTTTCAACTTATGCAAGAGAAAGCTCCAGCGATCTGAGCCCGTTAGGAGTCTCGGCCTTCACCCACTGCCATCAGACTGAGCCTCATTCAGACGGAGTGGGCAGGACGACGCCTTTGGATTTCTGAGCATCGAAGTCTTCAGGGGAGCAGAAACCCTCATCCTCCTCCCATGGCTGGTGTTTTGAACGGCCAACCTTATGGTTAGCAGCCTGGCCCAGAGCCCCCTCCATTGCCAGGCCTCCTCCCATAAAGACTGACCTAGAAATCCCTGTGTCTCGGGATGGGCGGTGGGGGTCGCTGTGGGTTACGAGTTGACTCATGGCACTTGACCACACAGGCAGGTTGGCATGCCATTTGTGACATTCTCTCTTGGGAAACGGAGATCTCCAACACGTTCAACCACAAAACCCCCAAAGTCAAAACCGGCTCGATGTCCACCAGGACCTGCATGATAGCGTGTCTGAGACGCCTACTCAGACCGGCCCAGGGCCCGCCTTCAGGCTAAGTCACGCTGGCCTTCATGCCGATGTCTTTAAAACGACACCCTTTTAGCCTGAGCCTGTAGGGGAAACGCTCTGCCACGTGAAGACACGTGTCAATAAATATGATGTCACGAACCTGATTCTTAAAATATTTTGATGGCTAGATTTCAGTATGATGTGTTTCCTTCAAACTTCCCGGGCGGTCGTGCATTCAGAGGCGGAGTCGTGGTGACCAGCGGGCTGGTTCAAGGTTAGCACTCTGAAAGCACCAGCCATGCCCCAAGAGAGAAGGAAGACGCTGTGGACTCCCTGAAGGGCAGCTCTGCTTTATAATGCAGGATTGCTGTGAGTCAGGTTCGATGTGAAGGCAGTGAGTTTGGTTGGTTTTGTGCATTGAAAGGCACAAGAAAGTGTGAAACTGAGGGCAACTGAGAAAGGCCTGGCGTTGTCCCAGGGCCACTTTGCTGGATTCGATGATGTGTTCCAGATGTGACCACTGCGGGGAAGAGGATGAGGGGACACAGGTCCTTCCTGGACACTTCCCCTCGGTTTCCTGCGGATCTATAATCACTTAAAAAGGGAATTCATTGATCTCGCTTTTGAGCCATTTCAAAGTGGTGTCATTAAAAAAAAAAAAAAGTGAAGGGGAATTACACATGGATTCCGCCTCTTTGACCTCTGCGTCCTCTCTGGCTGCAGACCAGGGCTGTGACGAGCCACCTGGCAGAGTGCCCTGGGAAGAAGATCATCACACCTGTCCTTAGGTCACAGCTGAACACCTTATCGTCTGAGCTCCTTTTTGATTCCTTTAAAGGTTGTTCTAGTTTTTCATGTTTTCTATTTTCTTTCTTTCCTTTTTTTTTAGGCATCACTGCCCTCAGGTGGTGGGAGTAGGAGGCCCAGCCTTTGCTCCTGGGAGCCGGAATTGAACCTCCATCCCAGTGGGCCGCAGTCCTGCCCACAACCACTACGCCACCGGGGCTCAGCCCTCTATTTTCTTTACAATTGAGGTTTTGCTCTGTTATTGTAGTGAGGGGGTTGTTTTTTTAGGAGGTGTGTGTGTGTGTGTTTCTGTATGGGAAATCCAGGCAAGGAGGATCCATAGACAGTAGTGGAGTAATGGTTTCTTGGCGGTGAAGCAGGGGAGGTTGGGGAGGGTGGGTTGGTGGTGATGGAATGGGGAACTAATAACGATGAGTACAAGAAAGAAGAAATTGTTCTCAAGTTGATTGTAGTACAGCTCTTCTTGATATGACTGAGCTAGTGAATTGTATGACATGTAAATTATGTGCCAATAAAACTGTTTAAGAACAAAACCAAACTAGTTCAGAGAAAGGGCCCCTAGGCTTTAGCAGATGGCTCAAAAGGCCACCAAAGCAAACTTAACCCTTCCCAATCCCACTCACTGCCATCGAGGTGACCCTAAAGGGCGGGGTAGGATGGGCCTGTGAGGTTCTGAATCTGTAACCATTTACGGGAGAGGAAAGCCAACCTGCCAACCTTGCAATCGCGATGCCACCTGAGCTCATGGTCAAGGGATGGACGGCAGCGCAAATCAGGATGCTGAGCTCAGAGACAGCGTGACTCTCCGGTCCCACACCGAGAGAAGCCTGGCTGAACGCGTGGCTCGCCCTTGACGGGGCGGGGCAGTACTCACTGGAAACGGATCGAGGCCTGCTCCAGGTAGTAGACGTCGAAGAGCCAACGGAAAAACACGTGCAAACTGGAAGCAAGAACAAGGACGGGGCATTCGAATGTGAGTCGGCTTTCGAGTTCAGGGTCTAGGGTTCAATTCCTCCTGGCCTGGTCTCCCCTCCTATCTTCCCCATGCCCCATGACGTTTGCATCCCAGTATGCTAGCTGGCCAGTCTATCCTGCTCCTCCTCCTGCTTGGTGGGGCTGGGCCGCCCCTGCCCCTAACTCTTCAGTCCTCCAGCACCAGGCCACTTCTTCCGGCAAACCTTCATCAGCCTTCTTCTCCCACGGCACTTTCTGTCCCTTCTACATGTTGGCTGTGTTCTGTCTTGGCTCGTCAGTTGACTGGCAGGAATGCCTTAGTCTTCCCAGCAGGATGGTAAGTTCTAAGCCGAAGACAGGCACTGCGCGGTTAAGCCTGTGCTAAGCCCCGGTTCACCGGACTATTTGAGGAATAAGCCTGTGCTAAGCCCCGGTTCACTGGACTATTATCTAAGGAAGGTATTTGCAGCAACCACCATAGAACGTATGTAAGAGCAGACTGAATGGGAGGGGAGGTACCTGGTCAGTCCCATCGAGGGCAGAATGACCACCATGAACACCAGAAAAAAGTAACACTTGTACATTATGATGAGATTCTGAGTTGATCTAGAAGGAAAGAAAGAGAGATGTTGACAAGAGAAGGCCACGTGGTCATCACCAAGGCTGAGCCCTGGTGGCGTAGTGGTTGTGCCCGGGACTGCGGCCCACTGGGATGGAGGTTCAAGTCCAGCTCCACAGAGCAAAGGCTGGGCCTCCTACTCCCACCACCAGAGGGCAGTGGTGCCCAAAAAGCAAACAAACAAAAATCAAAACCAATCCCCTAAGAATGTCATGAGGGGAGAGAGAGCTCTTTGGGCTAGAAAATCAGGCACACGCATTTGATATACATGGGGCACTGTGAGCTGTGCCGTGCCTGAGAGCAGGAGGCGGGTGGTGGGGAGAACTCAGGATCAACTAGTGATGCCCGCCCTGGACACAGGGATGGAAGGCACACACATGCCATAGATTGGACATCTGAGTGGACAAGGGACGTTACCAATGACGCTCAGGATCCCCGTAGAGTTTCAATAGTCATCACAAGATTTTTGTTTTTTAATTTGTTTCCTCTCGGCCCAAATGAAGGCCAGTTAGGGTGTTTTGTTGGGACAGATATTCTATGTTCTTGCCAGGTAGGCACTTTTGGCGCAGAAAACGATGACTTTGAGACTCATGTAGCCTTCTGAGCAAGGCAACCTCAGGTTATTACAAACTCCTTCTATCCAAATTAGTGAGCCGCAGGGAACCCTTAGGGCAAGTGGGCCTGGGGTTGGCCACGCAGCCTCTATAGGCAGGCTGGACCTGCAGCTCCCTCTGCTCTGGGCACATCAGCCCACTTCACATTGCCAAGCCAGTCCTTTCTTCTCATCTGGTGCCCTCCACTGGCAGTGCCTCACAGCTGCCTGCAGTCACGTAGCCCAGAGAGGGCCTGGCTTTGGCCCCGCGCCCTTCATGGGATGACCTTTCTCAGCAACTCTGAGGTCAGAGACCCAGTGACAGCCCCACTGCTCCTCAGTCCCGAGAGACAAGGCCCTGCCAGCCCACTCCTGAGGCCCCATGCAGAGCCAGTGGCTGGCTGTGGTGGGTGGTGTGGGGGAAAGGGCAGGCTGGGCGCTGGGCCCTGCTCACCTGGTCCAGTGGGCTTCCAGGAAGGCCGAGAAATAGACGATCAGAGGCATTATCACCGTGAAGCTGCACAGCAGCAGGGAGGGGAAGAACTGGGTCACGATGGGGCTCTGTAGGGACAGGGGGGAGGGACCAGGGCAACTATCAAACGCAGAGCCCCTCCCTCTTCCCCAGCTGCCCTGGACTCCTCACCCCAGCTTCCCACTGGCCAAGGCTGCTCAGCAGGCCTTCCTGGCCAGGCGTCAGACTAGCTGGGGGCAGGCTGGGTTGACCTGAAGCCAGGTGGGATCTCCAAGGGGCTCAGAGCCAGCTGCAGTCAGTCACATCCCCCACCTGTTCCTCATTCCTGTCTAGTGGAGGGGGGGAGTGATGAGGGCAGGGGTGGAGGCTTCCAGAGGGCAGGTTGCTTGGGCCTCTCGGGACAGTGGCAGAAGGAGGGAGAGCAAGCAGCAGACACGGTGTGGCTCCTGGTGTGTGTGTGCATTTGAAGGATGCAGGTGAGGTGTGTAAGCATCTGTATGACTGTGTGAGCACGTGTGTGAGGTATGTGAGTGTGAAGGGTGGCATATGAGGTGGGAGCATATAAGAATGTGAGAGTGAGCGTGTGTGTCTGTGAGCATGTATGATGGGATACGAGGGGTGAGCATTTAAGAACACATGTGAAGGGAAACTGACTGCGATGATTGACACGTAGCCACACACCCCACCCCCTGAGGGGAGAACAACAAACCATGGGGGAAGGGAGACAGCAGTCGGTGTAAGATATGGAAATAATAACGTATGATTTATCAAGGGGCCATCGGGGGGACAGAGAAGGAAAATGAGGAGCTGAGACCAATGGTTCAGCAGAAAACCGATGTCTAGAAAATAATGGTGACAACACTTGTACAAATGTGCTTGATACAATTGCTGTATGGGTTGTTACAAGAGCTGTAAGAGCCCTCAATAAAATGCTAAAAAAAAAAGAATGCAGGTGAATGTATGTGTGAGTATGATAACATTTGAATATGTGTGCAAGTGTACATGTGAGTGGGTGCATGTGTGTATGTATGATGGCGTGTGCACACGCATGTCAGTATGAACATGAAGGAGCGCGTGTGTGCATGTGAGATGGTGTGACTGAATGCATGTGGACATATGTGAGTCCACGTGCAAGTCTGCAAATGTGTCAGTGTAAAAGCATGTGAGTGTATATGAGTTCTTGTATGTGGGGAAGGAAGCATGTAGGTGAGGGTGTGAGCACATGGGATGCTGTATGCCTGTACATGTGCACATGTACAAGTGTGTGCATGTGAGCATGTGTATGAGCAAGTGGTGTGTGATGGCGTGTGCCTGTGTACACCCAGGGGTGATGACTGTGTGTGTGTGTGTGTGTGTGTGTGTGTTGAAGGGAACAGGATGGTACCCTATCAGTGGAGGTGACTTCTCAGCTTCCCAGAGACCTTGGGGCTGGGCTGCTGCTGTCAGGGCGGGGCTGGCTTTGTGGAGAGTAGGTCTGCCCTGCAGGGTTTACAAAGACAGGAACTTTGGGAAGTCTGCCTTCTGAGGGCCATCGGGGTGGGTCTGAGCTGCCAACCTGTCAGCAGGTACCATTTGTGCCACCTGGGGATGCCAGAGGTTGGCAAGGGGCCAGGACATCCTCTGAACTCCCTGGTCCCTAGAAGGCAGTCTCTCAGTTCCTGGCTGGGACGGATGTGCGCAGGGAACTGGGGACCATCCCGGGCTCCTCACCCTCTATCTCACCATGCAAATCAGAGACCTCAGCCCAGAGAGGGTGGATGGACAGAGCCCACACTTGCCATACCTTGCCCAGCTAGGTTCTCGAACCTCTTGCTGACCCAGGGTGCTCCTGTCTCTGGAAGCCTCCAAGCCCACCTCTAGGACTGCCTCTGCTTCCCTGCCCCACCCGCCACTCATCTTTCCTCTCCAGTCCCACCCCCTATGGTGAGCCCAGTTTCATTCGCTTGGGAGAAAACGACCCCAGCATGGTTACCCCTGCCACCGCCACGTGTGCTGGCAGGGCTCTGTGGCCGGGTCCAGTGGGCCCCCGTCCCATCCTCGCCTGAGTTCTTCTTTGATCTCCCTGGGGCCCCCAGGCCTGGCCTGAGCAGAGAAGGCACCTGCAGCTTCTCGAGGGGGCGGGTGACGTTGTACATGTCGATGGTGTTGATGATGATAGCAGGGGTGGTGAGGAAAAAGAAGATGCAGAAGAGGGAGGCGTTGACGGCGAGGAAACGGGCCCACCAAAAGAAGTGGCGGATGGACAGATGCTGCCTGGGAAGGGAGGGGGAGCACTCAGGACTCTGCGTCCCAGCCCTCAAAGCCAGCCCCCATGCGTGCCAGCGGTCACCTGGCTGCTCTCACAGTTCCCAGTCGGCCATACTATTGACTCAGAGGAAAGCCCACTGCCCTTGCGCTGAGGCAGACTCCCGGTGACCTCCAGGGCAGGGCAGAAGTGCCCCCGTGGGCTTCTGAGCCTGTGACTTTACAGGAGTAGAAAACCTCTTTCTGCCTCCCAGTCACTGGTGGCTTTGAACCGCTGACCTTGAGATTGGCAGCCCATTGCAGAACCATGACTCCATTTGAACATCTCACATAGGGGAACTGGACCTAGGTTCTTGCTGCAGGAGGGCCTTTCCCCAAGGTGAGGGGGGGAGGGCCTTCCAAGTTGTGGTGAGGGTGAGTTTGGGGGTACGAAGAGGCTGCATTGCTTAGAAATGCACAACTTGGGGGGGGGTAGTCTCTGTTTGGATGGTGTTGGGCTCAGGGCCCAAGGAGCCTGCTGGTCAGTGACATAGGAGAGAAGGTCTCTCCTTCTGTCCCACTCCCCCCAGCCCCGGTGCTCTCTTCCCTCCCAGAAGCTTCAAAGTAAGGGGGAGGGGAGGAGGCTCAGGGGCTTACCAAATGATGTCTTTGGGGTGTGGGGCAATGGTGAGCCTCCAGTGGTACGATTTGACGGTGGTGGTCACGGAGGACTGATGGGGATGTACGCCAAAGTGGATGAACTTGTAATCTTCCATGATGCTGCAGGCGCGGGGAGGAGGGGGGGAGACAGAGGTCTGTGGTGAGGGTGTCAGGATATGGAGGGTCTCGTGCCAGTGTCCCATGGCTGCCGTGACCAGCACTTGGACTTGGGGGTGGCACCTCGGATTGTAGGGGTGGGAAGCTCTTAACGGCTAGTGGTTGGAGGGAGGGGGCCATTTGAGGGTGGCCTGGTTGCCCAGGAAGGGAGAGGTGCCACGTTGTTCTCAGCAAATGCCTTTTGCTCTTAGCTGGGTCAACACGTGGACAAGCTCTTTCAAGAGCACTTTGAGATGAATGGAAACAGCCATCACTGCCGTCGAGTCGATGACGGCTCAGTGACCTTAGAGGACTGGGTAGAACTGACCCTGGGGGTTTCCCAGATGGGGGGCAGAAAGCCCCATCTTACTGTGGGGCAGCTGGTGGTTTCGAACTGCCAACCTCGCCGGTATGGGGCCAAGGAGCAACCAGTCTGCCACCTGAGAGTAATAGAAAAGGTGTGGATTCTCGAACCTCCTCTTAGTGTCAATAGCTGCCAGTGACCAAGTTCCCTCTGTGTGCTGGCCCTGCGCTCCCTGGAGCTTCCCGTGGTCTTAAGGGCACAGATAACCCAGCTGCAGTGTGTCCTGGAACCACCAAAGGGGGCAGGTGCTGGCAGGCCCGGGAGCTCCGGTGCTGGCTTCTTTCAGCAGACTTCTGCCGGAGTGAAGCCTCTGCGCTGCTTCTATCAAATGGCAGTGCCTCAGGAAAGGAACAACGTGGTGTGGTGCTGCCTTATGCATCACACACGCTACCTAGAAGGCAGAGACGGCAGGGAGGGGAGGGGAGGTATCGAACGACTCCGTGCCTTGCAGACGGACATCTTGTGACCATGACCTAGGCTGTCCCGCCACTCCTGTGCAGGGCTGGGGCGCTCTGTGATCAGACAGCAAGACCATGACAAGGATGAGGCGGTGTTGTGCTCTGGTGTACATCGGAGTGCGGAGAGCGGGGATGGATTCTAAGGTGCCCAGCAACAGTCATCGGGCACTCAGGCCCAGGGAGACTGAAGGTACGGATTTGGGGGTCACTCCTTTTTAGTGCCCGCTTCTAAGAATTCTTCTGGAACCTTCCACAGTGGACCTAACCCTGCTTGCTCTTGGGCTGCTTGGAGCTGGGGTGGAGGAGGGACAGACCTTGGGACTATGAGTTCGGGAGGCAGAAGAGAGGAAAGCCCAGCAGGGTTCTCTATGCCACTGTCCCTATGCTAAGGGATGCATGTGCAGGAGGGAGGAAACGGATGTTGTTCTTGCTGATGTACTAGAGTGGAACCAGAGGTTGAAGGCCACCCCGACCCCTCTGCTGAAGCAGGGACATGGGGGAGCCACGAGCCCAGACCTTGGGCCTCCCGGGGACGATTGTGTCCATTCTCTCCAAGACCAGGCGGTGGCAGCTGTGAGGAGGTGGCAATCGGGGGTGGTGTGGGGTGGGGGGCGTGGTCCTCCTCCCACCTCCCCGCCTTGGCTGGAATGGGGGTGGGGGCTGGGGGGAGGATGGCGTCGGAGAAGCAGGGGCCCCCTCTCCAGGCCCGGCAGGCGCAGCGCTCACTGGCTCGTCATCCTGGAGTCCTGGAAGGTGACGAAGATGAGGTCCAGGCGCTTCAGCCGGACGCGGTTGAGCTCGGCGTTGAACGCGTCCGTCAGCTGCTCCTCCAGCTCGCTGTAATACTGCTCTGCGTCCACCTGGGGGCAGCATGCGGCCCTCAGGGCGGGGCCGGGCCCCCAGGGGCCACGCCTCCGCAGCTCAGCCCCACCTACCGCCCCGCCCCCGCAAGCCCCGCCCAGGTCCCAGGCCTGGTGCAGGACCAAGCCAGGCCCCGCCTGCAGGAGATGGAAGGGGGAAGCAGGGCCCGCCCGAGAAAGAGATCGGATGCATTTGCAGGATTTTCAAAAACGGGGCTGAGGCTTTTTTTTCCCCGGGACCGGCTGGGGTAGTATGGCCTCCCAGGCCCGGCCAGCAGCTGGGGGACCCTCCCAGGCCTTTGCTCTGACTGAGCATGCCAACAGCTAGTAGCAAGCGCTTGGTGTGAACCGGTCTCGGTCTCGCTGTGGCCTGCGTGGTGGCCCTCGGAGGGCGAGCTCAGCAGGGAGGCGGGGCACGGTGCAGAGAACGAGGGTGAGCCCGGGGCCAAGCCCCTCCCCCAGGTGCGAGCCGCTTACCTCCTTGAAGCAGGTGCAGCAGCTGCAGAACCACAGCCGGGCGCAGGGGTGCGTCTTGATCATCACCCTCCCGCTCTTCTTGACCTTGGCGGCGTAATACAGCCGGCCCCGCATGGCGTGGCGCCTGTCGGCGGGCCGGTCAGCTGGCTGAGCGGCCAGCACATCCTCCCCTTCTCCCCTGAGCCCCCCCTCCCCCGCCTGCTGCCACCTCACCTCTGGTCATCCAAGTCAATCAGCTCTCGGACGTCATAGCAGAAGTGGACTCTGGTCACTACACACCCTGGATAGGCTTCGCTACAGCCAAAAACATGAGCTGGGGTCAGCCCGGGGGGGCTGCACATGCCTCCCTCGCCTCTGGCCTTGCTCCGTTCTGCAGCCCACGGGGCTCAGGCCCCCCATCTGGAGGCGGGAGACTCTGCCCTTGCTCCTCAGAGGGGGCACATCCTTCCCAGAGGGTCCAAGCCAGCCCCCCCAGGATCCCCCATCTGCTCAGTGATGCCCAGCCCCCTAGGGCTAGGAATTGGGGGTCCGGCAGGATGTCTCACGTGGACCTGCTCATGAGATGGCGCACTACGGGTCAGGAGAGGTAGCCCCACCCCACCTCGCCCCCATGCCATGCAGGCAACCCCCTGAATGACTGGATCCTGTTGTGGAGGGCTGACCCGGAACTGGTCCGAGGAGGGCTGCCACCTGTGCCTGTGTCCTCAGCCAGCCTGTGTCCACTCAGTGTCCCCTGCCTCCACCCCAGCCCTGCTTACTGAAAGTGTCTGCTGATGAGTTCGGGATCTTGGATCTCTGTGGGGACATAGGTGATCATCAGAGTTCTTGTGACCTGAGGAGAGTGGGGGTTGATAGAAAAAGGTGTGAGCAGAGGGTTCCTGGAGAGCGGAGTCAGTTGAGCAGGAGGACGAGGACCATGGACCAGCCCCGCCTCTAGTGGTTGGCTACTGGCTGCCTGGCACAGCTCTGCCTGGTCAGCCAAGGACCCGCTCCTCCGGCCTGGGGTGCCACAGCTGAGCCAGGTGACCCTGTGGTCAGCAGACCCGCTGCTGAACCTGTGTGGTTTCCGGTGTCCCAGCTGTGGGCACAGGGACGGCTGTGGTCCAGGGAGGCAAGGTCGGAAGGCTGCTGACAGCACAGCGGTGGGGGCCAGATGCCAAGGCTGGCAAGAGCTGCTCATTGGCTGCCCACAGGACCTGGTGGTCATTCTGCCCTCCCTGCAGCTGCGAAGAACTCCTTCCATGCCCATGAGAACTAGGGAGAGGCCCTGAGTCCCCAAGGGCAGCCCTCCAGTCAGCCAGGGGTGGATGGGGAAGGGCCTGGGAGCGAGCAGGGCTTGGGGGAAGCTCTTTGGAGTGCCAGGCTTCATCTCATCAGTGGGGACTCTCTCTGAACCAGCCCCCTCAGGGGGGCCGCCTCCTGAGCCGACACAGGAGGTGGGAGTCATGAAGGGCACGTTGGGTGACGTGAAGGAGGGCTGAAGAGGCCAAGCCCAGCGGGCCAGAGGTGCCCACACGCAGCCTGAACACTGGAGGTGACTTGGCAAGGCGCGCACACACGTGTCCTGGGTGGGATGGCTATGTCCTCTGGTAGCTGAGCCAGTGACACCCTGCACCCTCCTCCCAGCCCCACAGCGGTGCTCAGCCAGCCTGCACCATCCCTTCACCTGCCGGCCTTGTCCCCTGGCCAGTCACCTCTGCACATGAAGCTAGCCATTGGTGACCTCCAGGTGGGGTTGAGTGGGTGTCCCCACCCTAGGGAGCAAGACCTGCTTGTGTCCAGGACTGGCCCCTCTGAGCAGCCGGGAACCAAGGCCTGGCAGCTCAACCCTGGGCTGGGAGCC
>PVJH01043392.1:0-13646 GCA_004026705.1 Nesogale talazaci | reverse complement strand
GGGGGGGGGGGAAATGGGAGGGGTCGCCCAGAGGATGGGGGCTCAGGAACAAAGTGTCCTGCGAGCCTTCCAGAGGGTTGGAAGTGCGGTGGAGGCTGGCGACAGTGAGAAGCCCTCGACGCGGGGCGTGGCTGGGGTGTGTGTGTGTGTGTGTGTGTGTGTGTGTGTGACGCTACCCCACCCCCCAACTCACACACCCCTCTTCGCCCCGCAAGCCTTTGCCCCTGGTCCCGCCTCCTTTCCGAGAGTGACAGGAGCGCTGTTCAACCAGCGCTGCAGGCTGGCTGCGGCTCAGCCAGTTACGCGGCAAAGGGCGGAGCTGGGGAGGGGGCTCGCAGGGCCAGGGGAGGGGGGCCCCCCCGGGCTTCCAAGGGCTCAACGGAGGTGACTGGGGAGCCATGGCGCTTGGGCTGCAGCGCGCAAGGTATGGGGTTCCAGGCCACGGGTTGATGGAAATTGGGGGGGTGGGGAGGGATTCCTCACAGGGACCCCCCTGGTCCGAGTGGGGGGTGTGCACCGGTGCAAGTCAAGGACGATCCGGGCGGGTGCCCGTCACCCTCGGGGACTTGCTCTGGTCGGAGGGGTCCCCGAAGTCTCTGGCTGCCCCGCCCCTCCCGCCAGGTGCGTTTTGGGGCGCTAAGTCCAGATTCCCTGCAGCCTCGGGGCGCTTGCCCGCTTGGTTGCGGGAGAGACAGGGGTCCTCACAGAAGTGGAGCCTGTTGAGTTTGAACAGTCCCCTGTCTCTGGGGGAGTGGAGACGCTCTCCCTCCGCACATTGTCCCCTCTGGCCTGGGAACCCTTGGATCTTATACACCAGCCCCCCTGGGGCGCCTGGGAGATAGGGGACACCCCAAATCGACCCTTCCCAGCGGGGAGAGGGATTACCTTGGTGGCAGAATTGGACTCTTGGACTCCTGGGAAGAGTCCCCTTTGGTCCAACCCTCCCTAATGCAGTCTCCTTAGTTTGGGCAGTCCCCGTAGAGGGGGACCCCCCCTTTCAGGCACCCTTTTGTCTTCCTCTGAAAAGTTGGGTCAACCCTTTAATAACAGGGCGACTGCCTTGAGTTATTTACCAAAGTCTGGCCACTTTGTCTCTCTCTCCCCCAGACCCTATTTCTGAAGCATAAATTAAAGGGATAGGAGAGCCCCACCCAAACCTTCTTTGGGGGAGATCTCACAGGAGGGGGTGGGTGACCTGATTGAGGGTGAACTGTGATAGCAGCGCCCCCTTTCTCAGTAGCCTGGTCAAGTTGAGTGGTATTTCAGTATCTACCTCCGGCAGGTGCAGCCCGCCGGAGGCAGGGGGAGCGTGGGGTGGGACCCACCAAGGTCCTAGTTTCCAGAGGGCCCCGGGATGTGCTCCAGGCCCTGGGTTTTCCCTACCCAATCTGAGGAGCCCAGCAAGCCTCACCCCCTTCCCTCCTCCCTGCCTTCACAGGCCTGACTGAATCGGCCTACAGGCCTGATTGGATCGGCCTACACCCCTGTTTCTCACCGCCCTCCCCCCCTTCCACAAGGGTTCCCCCATCTCATTCTATTCTGGGCTCTGGCCCAAGGCCCACAGGGGAACTCCATCCCACCCTCTTCTGGGCCAGCCGCAGCCCCGCCTTTCCCGGCGCCCCCTCCTGGCTGGGTGGAGCCCCTCCTGGCTGAGCTGGGGTGCACCCCCTCCCCACCCAAGGCCAGCCCTTTCCTGCCGGGTCATCCCACCGCCACTGCGCACCACCCATTCATAACTCGCACCCGGATCCCGGCCGCCACCCGGTCCCCTTCTGCGCCCAGGGATGGCCCTTCAGCCAATGGGTGACTGTCGGGGTGATGGTGAGTAGACCCCCACACCCCTTCCTTCCCGCCCTTATCTCTGATTGTTGGCATCTCCCCCCAGGTGGGAATATTCTTGGGGAGTCCTTGCTGGGGTGTCCACCAGGGCAGAGAAGATGCTAGAAAAGACAGGGTGTGGAGGATGGAGGATTCCTCCCTGGAACCTCACAGTCTCCGTAATGAGCAGAATCTGAGTCTCAGAGACATCCCCCACCCCACCCCAGATCCTTCCTCTAAACTACCTGGGGTCTCTCAGGCTAGCTCTGGGCAGTGCCAGGACAGGGGTCCCCGGCCAGATTTGAACCTCAGCAGCCCTCCTGCCCCCCTCCCATGTCCTACGTTTTTTCCAAACCCTCATTAATACCCAAGGTGTGCAGAATGGAGGTACAGGAGCGGTCGTGAAGGTGGGGAAGAGTCTTCCTGCCTTTTCTAGTGGACGGTGAGTTCCTCAGAGCAGGGAAGCTGTGGGTTTCTCTGGCAGGGGGCTGCCAGGCTGCAGCCCCCGTTCCCAAGCCCCTGTCTCGGGGCCATCAGGCCCAGCCCCGCCCCTGTTCTCGGCTGGAACACAGAGGAAGGGTGGCAGCACTCCAGCTGCACGTCCCAAGCTGGGCATGGCGCCAGGGGGCTGGACCAGGCCTGGGCTCGGGGCCAGCAGGGGAGACCGGCCAGCTGGGAAGAGCCAGAGGCAGCCAGGAAAGGGCTCAGAGCTGCGGGCGAAGAGGCGGTGGGGGGCAGGGGGGCCCTGAGTTGAGCTTGTCCCCCAAGGAGCGACTTTCCAGCACACGAGTGCCCAAGTCAGAGTTCAAAGGTCAGCTCACCTGATTGCTGGTCATGTGGCCTTTGAGCCCATACGGTCTCTGGAAGGCTTGCCTGTGTTGGCAAATGGGGGTTTGGTCTCCACACTCCCTCACCCAACATCCCACACAGGATCTAGCTGGGGAGCCAGGTGGCAGGGTGGGTCATCCCCAAGTCAAAAAGCATTCAAGACAATGGCAGAGGACACCCCCTTTAAATCTCAGCTCCGCTGTGGAACAACAGAGCTCTGGTGGTGCATTGGGTTAAGCGCCGGGCTACTTCCCAAGAGGTTGGTGGTTTGAAGCCCCTAACTGCCCCTTGGGAGAAACAGGTGGCGGTCAGCACCCGTCCGTGGACTGTGAGCTGGAAGCTCACACGGATGCTGTGACTGTGGTTGGACGTGGCGACTACTTAGGAACCCTGGTGGTGCCGACGGTGGAGCTGCTAACCGCAAGATCGCCTGTTCAAAACCACCAGCCGCTCCTTGGGAGCAAGACGAGGCTGTCTGCTTCCATAAAGAGTTACTTACGGTCACGGACACCCACGGGGGCAATTCTACCCCCCATCTAGGGTCTTTAGGAGTCAGAATAGCCTTCAGAACAGTGAGTTTGTTGTGTTCGTTTTTCCCCCTCCGGAGTCGTGTCAATGATTCAAGGTCAGAGGTTCGAACCCACTAGTCGCTCCCCGGGTGGGAGACAAGATTGTCGCCACAAGGAGTTGCGCTCTCAGAAACGCGCAAAGGGGCGGTTCTACTCAGTCCTATAGGCTCACTGTGCGGGGAGTGGACTTGCTGGCAGTGGGGTGTGGGGCTTCCAGGTGACGCAAACGGTTTCCAGGCGAACGGTAAGCTAAAAAGAAAAAAAAAATTAAAGCTGGCGGTTCACACACGCACCCGGCGTTGCAGCGGAAGAAAAGGTCCAGGGGGTTTGAGTCTGCAAACTGCAGAAACCCCCTCCTCCCGCTCGCCTTGGAAATAAGAATAGCCATGCTTCTCTCTGCTGAAAAAAAAAAAAAAAAAAAAGCGCTAAGGCGCAGTTCCGCTCCGTCACCGATGGGGGCGCCGTGAGTCGGCCTGGACTTGAAGACGGCTAAGAAGAAGCCGCTGAGCCCTGGAGGCGGAGTGGGCAGGCGTTGGGCTGCTCCCAAACCCCAAAGCCCAAACCCAGCGGGCTGCCACGGAGTGGAGGACATGGTATCACTGCGCCTGTAGGCCGAGACGGCGACTCTTTGAGGACGCAGGCAGCCGGGTCTTTCTTCCGCGGGGCCAGGTGGTGGTGACCAGAAAAGTGAGGCTTTCTGCTCCTGTATCCGAAACGCGCAGGGGTGGGGCGGCTCAGCCCGGTGGGACCGCGGAGCACTGCTGGTGTTGCTACGGTGAGGAGTTTCCCTCTATTACTGCCGCTGTAATTGCTTCTGTAGAGGACCCACCCCAGGTGTATAAACCAGGCAGGCACTCAGAATATGTACACGTGCTATGCCAGGTGTCCACACGTGTGACCGCAGCAGTCAGGGGTGCCTCAGCCAGGCCCTTCGTTGCTGGTGTGGGCCAAGAAAGCGTGAGAGGAACGTGTAACCTCTCGGTGCTGTTGTTTTCATTGGTAGTGGCTGTCCAACCCGCTCTGACTCCTGGCGACCTGGTGTATAACAGTATGAAACACTACCCAGCCCTGTGCCTCCTCTCATGCTCACTGGTCACACTCGAGTCCCTGGTGGCAGCCACGATGCCCTGAGTGTCAACTACAAGGTCAGCGGTTTGAATCCTCCAGCCTCTCCCCGGGAGACAGTTGAAGCAGTCTGCTGCTTCCGGAAAGAGTTGCCGGCTTGGAGACCTTGCAACACAATGCATAACCACTCTTTCAACTTAGACTGCTGCTCACCAGGTCAGCAGTTCGAACCCCTCCAGCTGCGCGGAGAGAGCAAGACGAGGCTGGCGATGTCCCTAACGATTTACAGCTTCAGAACCCACAGGGGTCCTTCTCCTCTGTCGTACACGGTCGCTATGAGTCCGGGTGGACTCTGTGGCAGTGAGTTTGGGGCCTAAGTCTTTGACATGCTTTAATTCTCAAGATACTGCTGGAAAGAGAGAGAGAGAGGAGAGAGAGAGACCCTACTGTACACAGAGAGGCTGTGCAACTCACCCTGAGTGGCGCAGCTGACTGGGGGTGCTCAAAGCAGGACCAGAGTCCAT
Organism: Nesogale talazaci; assembly: GCA_004026705.1. NCBI lineage: Eukaryota > Metazoa > Chordata > Mammalia > Afrosoricida > Tenrecidae > Nesogale > Nesogale talazaci. Next base: position 8,842 of record PVJH01043392.1, on the reverse strand, counting down.
GCCTGAGCCAAAGAAATCAGTCCCAACTCGATCTGGATGATAGGTGCTCTGGGGGCTAAGCTCTGGGGGCTAAGCAGTGCGCTGCAATGCACAAGATCTGCAGTTCAAAACCCACCAACTGCCCTGTAGAAGCATGATGAGGCTTTTCTCCGACACCTGTGATTATCGACAACCTCGGGAGGAAACGCCTCGCCTCCTGAATAGGGTCTCTCTGAGTCAGAAGGGACCCCGCCATTGCGCTCTTCATGCAAACGAAGGCACAGGCTAAGCACTCGGTTGCTAACGCCGAGGTCAGTGGTTCAAACCCACCGGTCCCCGCTCCACTCTGGGCTCCAGGTTCACTAGGACCCACGGCCCGAAAGCAGAGGGTTGGGTTTGAGGGCGGATGATGAAGCACTCAGGTAACCCGAAGCTTATCCACCCTGAAGCACCTCGGAAGAAAGGCCTGCCACTCTGCTTCCGCACCGCCCCACACCCTGGGAAACGCTGACTGCTCCGGCGCCGCTACCAGAGGGTGGCTTGCTTTATGCCACCGAGGAAAGCCAAGCTCCGTGGAAGGCTGGCCCAGACCTTCTGAAGGACACTGGGGAAGAGGGGGGTCCCTTTGCCGTCCCCAGCTGGCTCCTGCTGCACAGCCTGGCCCAGCCCCAGAGAGAGGATTACAGAGCCCAGCTGCCTGGGAGGTGGGAGGCCGGCTCCACCCCCATTCCAGTTTCCACTCCCTGTTCTCCCTCAGTTGGGGGCCCCAGAGTGGCGAGGCCCGCCCACCCCCACCCTCTGGGCAGGAAGACAGACACGGGGACAGAACAGGACGGGACAAAATGTCCTCGGGGCGGGCAGGGCAGGCCCAGAGGCCCCTGACCCCCATCAGCCAAAAGGGAGGGGAAGGGATCTTTCCGGAGCTTCATTCTCTCCCCTCAACCCCCACCCGAGCTGCCCCCTGCTGTGTCTCCCCCACCCTGTAGAGCTTTTTACATTTTTGTCTCCATGCTATAGTCAGAAAAATCTGCTGCCCTCTCTGCCTTGTGCCTGGGGATGGGCCTGTACATCTCATTCCCCCTGAAGGGAGGCGGATGCCACTCCCAGAAATGGGCCTCTGGCTGCCCTGCGAGCCTTCTCCCACCCCTAGCCTAGAAGTTCTGCTTTCTTGGGGTGAGTCACAAGGAGGAGCATCAGAGAAGAAGGGGGAGTTTTACAACCTCGCTAAAAACAAAACCCAAGCCCCCTGCTATCAAGTCAATGCCAAGCCATAGTGACCCTGGATAGGGTCACCAAGGTTATCAATCATCACGAGAACAGGCAGCCTCTTCTTTCTTCCCAAGAAATGGCCAGTGGGTTTGAACCACCGAACTGCCACTTAGCAGCCCAGTGCTTGCCAGATGGTGCCACTCCCTGGCCAGGTTCACATCCCTGCTTGGCCAGTGACTGGCTCTGGGCCCTGCTGAGCAAAGCACTTCACCTTTCAGAACCTCAGTTTCCCTTCGTGGCATGGAGGGGGTTTTTTTGGTTTTTTTGGGGGGGGGAATCACTGCCCTCTGGTGGGAGTAGGAGGCTCAGCCTTGCTCCTGGAGAGCTGCTGCTGGATTTGAACCGTCAAGTCAATGGGCCACAGTCCCACACTCAACCACTGCACCACCGGGGCTCAGCCCGGCATGGAGGTTTAAGAGGCCTTTCTTTCTCGGGCTCTCCGGAGAGATACGGGGATATGCTTTAGACGATTAGCCAGTGCCCTGCCCAAGCCCACGTAGCACTCAATGTTGGCGGTGTTGGTGGCTGTCTGTCCTGTCGGGTCTGACTCCAGGAGACCTTGTGGTTACAGAAAAAAAGGAATGTGGCCCAGACCTACCCACTCTTCATGACCATCGCGTGTCTCTCTCAACTGATAAGTCGACCTCTTCTGACACTGCACCCAAGGCAAGCAGGTGGAAATATCAGGCCATAGTTTGTGGTCTGTAGGTTCTTCGCCGGCTGCTTTTCAGGCATCGATTGCCAGGCCTCTCTTCCTAGTCTCCCTGAGTCTGTGAGGTCCACTGAAACCTGTCCACAATAAGCATAACACCGTCCTCCACAGTCCCACGCATTGACAGACAGGGGTCAGAGCAAATGATGGCTGTTGCTTGATGGGTTTGGGAGCCCCAGTGGCGGGATGCTTACGCAGTTGGACTGCTAACCTCAAGGTGGGCAGTTTGAAACCACCAGTCCCCCAGAGGGAGAAAGTGGAGGCTTTTTCTACTCCCCAACTGAATTACAGTCTTGGAAAGTCACAGAGGCAGTTCTGCTATGCGTCGGCATCAGCTTCAGGGCAGTGAGTTTGTTTGGGGGGGTGACATCGTGGTTACACGTGGGGCAAGTAAACTCAAGGCCAGCAGTTCAAAACCACCAGCCAGCCCAAGGGAAAAAAATGAGGCTTTCTACTCCCGTATAGAATGCCAGTCTCAGAAACCCACAGGGATGCTCTACCCTGCTCTGTGAGGGTCGCCACGAGTGGGCATCGATTCGCCGGCCCCGCGTTTGGGTTTCTGGTGTCTTGATGGTTTTAACAATATCCTACATATAAATCAGAGCCCACTGCCATCAAGTTGATTGTGCCTCTTTACTGGAGCACCCAGCCTCATCTGTCTCCCTCTGAGTCGCAAGTGAATTCGAACCACCGACCTTCCCATCGGCTGTCCAGTGCCAACCCCACTGCAGCACCGCCAGACAGACGCCCCTTAGCCGGGACATACGCTCCGATGCTCCGGGTCCACGGCATAAACGCTCGTGTGTACAGACTCTTGAGTTCTGACTGATCTGAGGTGCCAGACTGGCGGAAACAGGAAGCAGCTCTGAAAGCCGGAGGCATGCCCAGAGGCTCGGGGAGCTGCCTCAAGCCCGGCTTCACACTGCCCTTCTGTGTGCCTCGGTTTCCTCGCCTGTTGCCGAGAGATAACAGTATTATCACCCTCTAGAACACTTGAACGTGTGTGTACGTGCGTGTAGCTACATGCCTGTCCTAGAAACGGGCTGGTAAGCGCTGGATACCAGCCCCCAGTTGCCTTCAAGTGTTTCCACCCTACGGGGAAATCTATGTGTGTCTATGAGCAGGACAGGACTACACGGAGCTGGTCCAGCCAGAAGCTGGCTTCCAACTTGGAGGGGGGGACGGGAGGGGGAGGTGTTGCAGCTGGATGTCTTAGCCCTTGGCATCATCAGAGTGACAGATATTTCTGACAGAAGGAAACTCAGTCTTGACACCCCCCACCTCCTCCTGACCCCCGACATAAACCCTGAGGAATTAGGGCCTGGAAGTAGATGACAAGGCAGGGGAGAGTGGTTAGTACGTCGTAGCTGTGTAGGAATGGTTTTGACCATGTAAACCAAACTCCCAAATCCAACCCACGGCCACGGAAGTCGTTGGAGATTCGTGATGAACCTGTCGATACACGTCTTCTGAGACTGCAAGGGTCTTGTGGGTCTCCTTCGGAGCAGCTAGTGGGTTTGAACTGCCAGCCCAGTGGTTGCTTAGAAATCCAAGGCTTAACCCACAGTGCCGCCAGGACTCCTCATTACATCTTGCTAAGATTATGTCCACTATGTCCTTTGTCATGTCAGGAGCCCTGACCGTTGGTTACTGGCGGGGCTGCTGCCTGCAAGGTCGGCAGTTTGAATCCACCAGCCTCTCCGAAGGAGAAAAAGGAGGTTACGACTCTGACAGGTTACGTCTCAGAAGCTCCCCGAGGAAGTTCTACCTCTTCCTATGGGATCCGTGACAGGGAGTTTTTCTTTCCGGTGGCAATGTGGGTCAGGCGGGGCAGAAACCCCAGGTCTGTTTGCTTCGTCACCCAGGAGAGGCCCGAGCCCCTCTGGGGACCCTGCTGGACTTTGATTCTGAAGACTCAGCTGAGAGGGGGAAAGGGCAGGGAGGGAACTCTGGCCGGCAGGAGGTAGGGCAGGGGACTTGGGGTAGGCATAGGCTTCATGTTCCCTCTTTCCTTGGCAGCAAGCCAGCTTGGTCAGCCCCCTCCCAGCAGGAGGCCTCTCTGCCCCCAGCCTGGGAAATAAACAGATAAGTCAGGGAGGGGACCCAGTGCCCCCGGAGCTAGCTAGCGTGCCTCAGAGTGGAGCCAGGCGCTGGGCATGCAGCATGGGCCGGCTCAAGGACAGGTAAATCCCTGGGCTAGGTTAGACCTCATCCGACATCATTGGGACCGCTTGTCAGGGGAGAGAAGCCCCTGGAGAAGGATCATGCTCGGGAAAGGAGAGGGGCAGGGAAACTGAGGAAGACCTCCACTGGACGGATTGACACCGCGGCTGTAACAATGGGCTCGGGCCTAGGATCAGGATCCGCTGTGCGTCGCATTGCTGTGGGTCTGGACAAAAGACTCAACGCTCCGGGGGGAACTTTGGCCGGTCCAGAGGGCGTCGGAGATAGGCCCGGGCCACGCAGCGCGGCCCCGTGATCTGGCGCCTCTTGCTCCCTCCCCCGCCCCACCTCCCCTCTCCCCCACGCTCCGTGGGCAGCTTCCCCGCGAGCTGTCCCTGGACCCGCTCCGCGCTGCCCTTCCGACTGAGCGTCGCCCCTGCCCGCAGGTCGAGCACCGAGCTGCGCAAAGAGAAGTCCCGGGACGCGGCCCGCAGCCGGCGCAGCCAGGAGACCGAGGTGCTGTACCAGCTGGCGCACACGCTGCCCTTCGCGCGCGGGGTCAGCGCCCACCTGGACAAGGCCTCCATCATGCGCCTCACCATCAGCTACCTGCGGATGCACCGCCTGTGCGCCGCAGGTGAGCCCAGCCCCTGCTGGAGTCGGGGAGGGCGGGGGGGGGGGGTGGAGGGCACCGGGGGGCGGGAGGAGCGGCTGGCCGCGCGGCCAGGCCCCGCCCGTCGGGAAGAGCCACATTCCAGGGAGGCCCCGCCCCCCTGATGACGTACGCCCTGGGAATCCACTTCTCGGCCGAGTTCTCTGGGAAGGCCCGCCTCTTTAAACGTCGGTCACTCTCGAGGCCCCGCCCCTTGCGAAGCTCCGCCTCCTTCGATCTGTAAGGAATGGGAGGGCGCGATAAGCCCCGGGGGGCCTCACCCGGAGTATTGGGCACCCTAGGGGACTTTACGGGTTGGGTCTGCCCCTCTGCAAACCCCAAAACCTCGCTGCCATCGCGTCAATGCCGACTCATAGCGTGGAACTGCCTCTGTGACCTTCTGGGACTCTTTATGGGAGTAGAAAACGCTGTCGTTCTCCTGGGGAACGCTGGTGGTTTAGAACAGCTGGCCTTGTGGTTAGGAGCCCAATGCGTAACCACGGCGCCACCAGAGCCCCTCCTTGATATCCCAGGTCTCCAAAAAGCCTGGGGGCCTAGCGGTTACACTGTTGGGCTGGAATCCCCAGGTCAGCTGTTCGGAACCGCCAACCCCTCTGCAGGATCTGGACTTGAGTAAAGACTTATAGTCTGGGTTGAGCCCCGGTGGCGTAGTGGTTGTGCGCGGGACTGCGGCCCACTGGGACGGAGGTTCAATTCCAGCAGTGGGGCTGGGCCTCCTACTCCCATCATCGGAGAGCAGTGATGCCCCCTTTAAAAAAAAAAAAAAAAGATTTATAGTCTGTGACACTCGCAGGCGCAATTCTACCGTCCTTCTGTTAAGGTGGCTGTGAATCGGACTCGATGGCAGCGGGTTTGGGTTTGGGTTTGGGGCACACCTGGAGTCCCTAGGAGCACCCACAGTTAAGTACTGACCCACTCACCCAAAGACCGGCAAACCCACCCAGAGGCACCTGGGGGAAAAAACCTGCTTCCTTAATAGGTCGCACAGCCAGAGAACTCCACGGGGTGCAGTTCTAATCTGCAACAAAAGGGGGCGTCATAAAGTGGAAGCTATTCAAAGGTTCCTGTTCGTTTTTATTTATTTTTTTTTAAGTGGTTGTTGGCAAGGGATGGCGGGCGGTTGGGGTGAAGATCCTTCCCTCCAAGAATTCCGAACCACCTCAGAATTTTAACCCCTGGGGAGTTCCATCCTCTTAGACTGCTATCTTTTATGAAAACTGTCCCCCTTAGCGTTCTATTCTCTTGGGAGACCCCCTCATTTCCCTAAAACACACACACTGCCACCTACTCATTCCTGAATCATAGAAACCTTTGGGAGGATTTCCTGGTGGCTTAGCGGGTTAGGAGTTGTGCCTCGATCCACAAAGTCGGCAGTTCGGAACTACCGGCAGCTCCTGGGGAGAACTATGAGCTGTCTCCTATAAAGATGTACAGCCTCAGAAATGCACAGGGACAGTTCTACTCTGGTTTACAGGGTCAACAGGATTGGAATCGACTCAGTGGCAGTCAGTTTAATTTTTTAGGGCGCAGGTAGCCTCCTCTGTCTCCTGAGGAGCCACAGGTGGGCTTGAACCTTCCACCTTGAGGGTTAGCAGTCAGATGCTTACCGGAAGTTCATTTGGGAGATCTTAGAATTTCACTCCTTAATGACCCTGGCCACTTCCTTGGGACTCGAGGCCCTCAGATGTGTCCCCTGGAGCACCTGTAACCGAGGCAGGTAGCCCCCCCCTAGAGCCACCTTACTCATCCCTGCCCCGGCTCCAGGGGAGTGGAACCAGGTAGGAGCTGGGGGAGAAGCACTGGATGCCTGCTACCTGAAGGCCCTGGAAGGCTTCGTCATGGTGCTCACGGCCGAGGGAGACATGGCTTACCTGTCGGAGAACGTCAGCAAGCACCTGGGCCTCAGTCAGGTGAGAGGAGATGTCTGCTTACTGCCCAGGCAGTGCTGCTGGGCGATACTGGGAGCAGACTGACCTGCTCTCACGGGACTCACAGTCAGCAGACAGGAAAACTCAGATGGGGTCAGGCTGTGGGAGCCCAGAGTGGGGGAGATGGGGGTGAGCAACTGGCCCAACCGTGGGGTGGGAGGCAGGCAAGAGGGAGCTTCTTTGGAAGAAGAGATATTTGGGGTACAATCCAAAGGTGTATGGGGATACCCAGAATGCAACAGTCCGCATCAAGGAAGAATGATGGTAAAACTGTGCAGTCCCCAGGGCAGGTAATGCTTCGTTTTTTCTTCCCCCGCCCTTAATTCAAGGTCCAACTTCCGTGTGCGGGGGAGGCTGCTAAAAATATCACGGCGTGGGTCAGGGACACCTCAGTCCTCAAAGTAACCCCCCTGTGTTTCAATGCTTTAGAGACCCAACCCCTCTGCATCCAGTCAAAGCCAACTGATAGCAGCCCTTTCTGTACAACAGGGGTGGAGAACCACATTTTCCTGGGTATTTAGAATGTCATTCGCTGGCCGGACAAAATGATCGACCTGAAAATTAGCCTGCGCCACTCGATCATTTAAATAACTCACTCTTCAGGTGATGGGAAGCCCCGGTGGGGTCGTGGTGATGATTGAGCTGCTAACCCCAAGGTCAGCAGTGTGAAACCACCAGCTGCACCCAGGGAGAAAGACCAGGCTTTCTACTCCTGTAAAAAGTTACATACAGTGGGCTGAGCCCTAGGGGCTTAGTGGTAGTTTGCGGGACTGTGGCCCACAGAGTTGACAGTTCAAATCCAGCAGCAAGGCTGGGCTTGCTACTCCCACCAGGGCAGTGATGCCACACACACACACACACACACACACACACACAGTTACATAAAGTCTTGGAAGCCCACCGGGGCAGTTCTACCCTGTCCTGTAGTGTCACAGAGTGGGCTTCAACTCAGAGGCTGAAGGATGGGGCTTCCAGCTCCCATACAGTGACCATCTCAGAAAAGCACAGGGGGCAACGTTACCCTGTCCTAATGAGTCCGAATCGACATCAGGGAGTTTGGATTTTGGGATATGACCCAAAGGCCAGGCATGCCCCATCCCAATTTGGGAGGGTGTCTGAGACGGTAATCCTTTCAGAGGAGCAGACGGCCCCCTCTTTTTCCTGTTTGTCCGGCGTTGGTACTGACTACGGGCGATCGAGGGAGTCGATGGGTGGGTGAGTGGATGAAGGAGGAGAACAGGTGAAGTGATGCAGGTTCTGAATTAAGGCGGGGTCATGGGGATGAGCAGAGGGTGCTCCAGGTCCTGGTAAGAGTTGGTTCCCTCAAGACCCCTTCTCCACACCCCCTGCCGACAGCTGGAGCTCATCGGGCACAATATCTTCGATTTCATCCACCCCTGCGATCAAGAAGAGCTTCAGGATGCCCTGACTCCCAGGCAGAGTGAGTGCCCTGGGGGCTGGCAGTCCCCTCTGGACAGTGGAGGAAATGGAGACGTCGCCCCCGCCCCTCCTCTGGACCCTGGACTCAGGGAAATGTGAAGGGCAAGGCTTTTGGAGAAAGCTGGGCCCTGGGGTCCCAGGGGCGCAGTCCTGCATGGGTGAGAGGATGTAACTCTGTCCTGAAGGGGCTTGACCTTGTCCTAGATGGTGAGGGATCATGGCCCCGGAATAGGGAGGCATGTGATGCCCTGGTGTCTGGGGAGGGGGTCTTGGCCCTGAATTTGGGGGCTTGAGGGGATGGCGCCTTCCCTGGGGAGTCTGAAGGGACATGACCGCACCCGAGGGGACCCTCTCTGCATCCAGGTCCCAATTATGACGATGACTCTGGGAGGCATTCGAAGAGGTAGGGCTGTTCTCCGAGCTGCCTGCTTAGGTCCCTCTCCCCCCACGGTCCTCTCCTGTCTAAGGCCTGTCTAAGAAGAAGCCCGAGGGCCCCACTCAGAGATGCTTCTCCTTACGCATGAAGAGCACTCTCACCAGCCGTGGACGCACCCTCAACCTCAAAGCGGCCACCTGGAAGGTGGGTCATGGGAGTGGGGGTCCTGCAGGCTGAGTCTAAGGGGCCCTGGGAGTCTGGGGTGGCGGTCATCTTTCCTAGGCTGGAGCCCTGTGGACCTG
>PVJH01043391.1:0-13657 GCA_004026705.1 Nesogale talazaci | reverse complement strand
TTTGATTTCAATAAGTTTGTTATATATTATTTTTATAGTGTTGATCAACAGGCCTTTTTTAGGGCATTCCTTATGTGTACAAGGAAATCATTAATTTCTAAATGGTGGTAGGAAACTGGTATTTTGATCATCAGCTACAGACCTTCCCAGCAGCCTCTTTTGTAAGATCATCCTCAGACCACGGATGTTGAATCATTCCTGGCATGGCTGATCTTAAATCTCTTCTTATCATGGAAGTCTTTTAAGTTCCAGGACTAACTTGCCAAAAGCCTCCCAGATTGCTTCCAGCGAACTCTTGTCTTCAGGTTCATGCTGAAGCCCCAGCCTGAGATTAATGGGAAACGTGCAGCTGCATCTCAGGCAGGGCCTCACCTTGCTTAGACTCCCTGCTATCTTCCCCACTAGCCTTCCAAGCACTTTACAGGCTGTTGTGGCTGCTTCTGAGCAGGGCACACTCTCTGCTCTGTTGCCTTTCTTGTTGATTAGCGTCACTTGAAGACTGAGTTTTCTTGCACTTGCACCACGGTTCAATTTCAGCAGGCTGCATGTTTGTAATATACATAAATGAGTGGGATGAAGGCATTGAAATAAAATTTCCGAGTATGCAAATTGAACTGGAATTGGAAGCAGAGAAAATAATGAAGGGCAATGAAATCTGATTCAAGGAGAAGAAGGTTTGGGTAACAGTGCCAGTAGGCACCAAATCAACTTAAATGAAGATAAATATTAAATAATTTAGGAGCAAAGAACCAAGCTGGAGTAGATCTGTTAAATAGAATAATGAACTAGCAGTCCAATCAGTATATGTTTTGAAAGTTATTATTGGAAAATGACAAAAGCTATCAACTAGAATAAAACCTAATCAGAAATTAATAGAAACACAATAATGGTTTGTATTCTGAAAGAGATGGAATGCCTATCAAATCACTGAAAAATCACAACATAGAACTTTGGTTATACTTCTATAGAAAAGTTCTCATTTGCTTAAATATTTTAAGGGCTTTATTGAGGTGGGACTCCCACAAGAAAACTCTGATTTACTTTATGAAAAATCTCCTTTAAGAAAGGAAATGCAAAAAAAATTATAAAAAGAAAGAAAATGTATGTCATTACAAATGCAAGTTTGTAAGCTTTTCAGAAAACATACAGGTGAAGTTACTTGCTTTAATAGCAATGCAGTTTTCATCTTTAATTATATCATTTAGTTGTAATACATTTAGAATTTACTGCACACAGGGTGGGCACACAAAGTACCCAAGACTCCTGGGGGATTGTGTGGGCACAGCCTGGAAGGGAGCGTGACACAGCTCTGTCCCCAAGAGCCATCAAAATCAGAGAGCCAGAGAGCCAGAGATAAAATAAGGCATTCTGATTACATCTCAAGGAACCCAAACGACCTATAGTACCATGCAGGCTTGCTGTTTTATTGTATTTGGAAGATACTTGGGGTTTTCTAATGCAAGACTTGTGGCAACCTGATGTCGACCAAGTTTGGGGGCTCCACTTCAGCACCATGTGCTGACTTCCTGTCTGTGTGTCACAGCTATTTGAGATTAAACATGCTTGATTATTTTCCTCGATTGCTCTTAAACACAAAAACCGTGAGTCACCAATGAGTGTGTTATGACTGATGGACACCCCTTGTTTGTCAGAGCGGAACTCCATAGGGTTTTCAGCGACACATCTGGCTTTTCTAAATGATTTCTGAGCAGACTCAAATCACGAGTTTTTTGTTTAGCACCTAAGTGTGTTGATCCATTAGTTGAGTATGTAATAGGACACTCTGAAATTCATTGGTGTTTTTTTTTTTTTTTGCTTCCTTCTCACACCTGTAGAGAACCGAGATGGGAGCTTTAGATCTCAGATATGAAGTACACAGGAGAGCACAGGCTTACCTGCTGATCCTCAAGATCATGCTCAATTAGCAGGGGGAGAAAAAAGTTTCAGTGTGACAAAATCAGTGGCTTCTAAAGAAAAGTTATTCATGAAAAGAGCAGACAAGGCATCTTCATATGCTATAATAATAGCAAGAATTTTAACAAAAAAAGTATCTTTAAAACTCTTAATCTCACACAGAGTGATTTCCTGACTTTGAATCGAAAGGACCTTTCTTTTTAGAAACATACCCATTCTAACATGACCTCACTCTCTTTAAACGACCACACAGGTCTTCACTGGAAAGATGATCATACTTACAATTGCAGTAATGATGCAGCATTCACATTCAACGGTCTCCCTGACATCACAAGTGAAGATGATGGATTACATTGGATACAGCAGGATCTAGGTCAACGGTGACCTTTCAGAGAGCTGTTTCTGAAAAAAGACTGGCAGAAGACAAAGCATAAGGGCTTAAGTAAGAAATAAATGGAGAAGGAAGGAAAGATATGGCAAAAGATCATGAAGTTTTCCATGCACAAAAAAGTGGTTATTAAAGGCAAAAGCTGAAAAGGTGATGTGTAAAATGTAGCATAAAAAGGAAAGATTGCATGAAAATTCTGGAGCGAGTTAAGAATAACTTATGCAGGTTAAATTTCTACCACAAATATATTCAATAAAACTTTTCATGCAGAATTCTGTCAGTACAGGGAAAAAATCCAACTAATGATGATAATTTATTCACAACCATGAAATAAACCATGTTTGTATATAATTAGTAAAAGAGCATCAATAAAGGAGAAAATGTTTTTAATCTACTAATAGACCTGGAATAAGTCATGAAGTACGTATAATTACTGGGAGAATACTTAGGTCACTGAAATAATTTGACCACATGATTCTATTTAATGCACCTATCTATTTTAAATGGAAGACATTAATGCACCCAGCAAGCTTCACACGTTCAGGGATGTCACTGCACTGAGGTCAGCGGGAAATACCATGAGACAAGAAAGAACCCCACATGCTCCCGATGATTTGATAGAATCATCACAAGCATTCTAACTTCGCATCATCTTTTGCATCAAGATATTAATTTATTTTAAATGAAACCTATCTCTGACTTTTTCAGCCAGTACTAGCTGCTTATTACCCTAACTAAGTCAGAGGCATCAGATAGTTCTTTGAACTCAATTACTGGATGTCAGTGAAGTTGTCAATACCTTACCCTCATATTTCATCTGTGTGCCCGGCTGGCTTCCAAAAGTGCTCATTAGAGCATGTTTGTATTGTCAATGAAGCCCGGGAAGGCAGCTCACAACAGAGCTTTCTTTCAGTTTTCTTTGCCTTTGCTATCTGCTTATCATCTTACTCTCTTCAAAAGCTAATCAGTGCCTGTGTTCCTCCTGTGTACTTGATCTTGTCAGCTGTGATGATGTTTTATTTTTTCTTTAGGCAGGTAAACAATATTTTGCTCCTTAATCTCCAAGCAAAACCTACATATCTTACATTGTATTTGCTATTCATCTCACTCAGGCTACTTTAATTTATTATTACTTTGAAATTAAATGTAGTGTGTATATATTTGGACTACATTCTCCTTTGACTCTTATAACATAAAAATATTGTGCAAGTAGGAAAACAGTTGTCCCATTTTGATCATCAATGATTCCACAGCCCAGTGTGGCAAGTAAGTGCAAAAACTAATGAGTGCAAAACAACTTAGATGATGATAAGTTCATATTTCAGATGAGAGTTAGTGGTGGATGGGGTATTAAATAACAGTAGGGGGGCCAAAGGGTCCTATCACCACAAAACTTTCAAATTATGCAGACAGAAAATCTGTACTTCATTAATGCCAGGGTCTGCAGGATCTCATAAGCTAGGTTAAACAGTTTAATGATGAGGACCTAAAATGTCTTTAATGGAAGAATGCCAGGATGAAACACATAACTTAGTTCTAGCCCCCGTTTTGTTTTCAAAGTGTTCATTCTGAGCGGAGTGCTCTAAAAGCTGGATGACAAGGTAGAGGACTAGTAACCCACATGGACCATGTGGTGGGTCTGAACAAACAGTGCTAACAGGGCCTAAAGGGGAGGGATGTGATAGCCGAGTGCTGCTTTTAGCTGTTATGCAGGACTGACCAGTGAGTGGTTCTCGGTTTAGGGCAACTCAATGTGTGTTTCCTCTTAGTTGAGTGCAAAGGAGGGGTACAGGCAGAGTGATGATGATAATTGATGATCAATTCTTTTGGGGATATGGACAGTTAAGACTGTGACCAGGGCAATCAGAGAGAAAAAATGCAGTTGAATAAAAAGAACTGGGATATGGGCCTAGATGTCTCTATGAGAGTGCCTGTGAAAATAATGTGAGGGAAAGACAATGTTTCGGGATGTTTGAAATCTCAAATTTGTGCAGTTGGGTATTAGAAAAAGTTACTCAGAGAGGAGGGTCACAGAGAAAATGCCAGACTGAAATGAGGCAAAACAGAACATGGTAGACAAAAAAAATGCCCTAAAATGGTCAAGGAAATTAATTTCTGTACAGAGAGTTAGCAATTGTGCCAAATGTAATGAAATGTGAAGAGTAAAGACAAAGGAGATTCCATAGGTGAGCGAATGGAGGTACCATGGCGAGAAACTTAAAGGAAGCGTGATTGGAGAGTGAGCAATGTAATTATGGGACAGTGCTGGAGGCATTGATGATGGCGCTATCATCATCATCATCATCATCTAGCTGGAATATTGGAGTATATTCATCGATTTAAAGCAAAGAACTAGTAGAAACTTAGAAAGTACACTTCATGAGTAGGTTTAGCTACAGTGGTGAAAGGGAATTTGATTCCAAACATGAGCTCAAGCATTAACCTAAAACTAGAAAAATGAAACTTTTGTCTCAGAGTGACACTGAAGTTGATATTTGGGTTCTAGTGAAAAATGATAAATAGATACATGGTTAATATAAAATACACATTAGAAAGTCAGTATTTTCCTTTGGATTCTAAGTCAATTTTCAAGACAATATTAAATATATTTTCATGTTTTAATTTAAAATTTTAGTATCAAAGACTCCCTGAAATTATGCAAAATATGCAGATGAGCTTGATGCTAGGGTCACTGAGGCAGGTGAACAGGTTTCTAAAACCGAGGAAAGGGCTAGTGCAGAAAGAGCAGGAGCACATTGTATTTCCCAGAATGCTTTCGACAAGTCTTCCAAGTCCCATTCTCAGAAGGATAGATGGATGGATAGAGCATGGAATGTTGACATGAGCTTGTTCCTTGAATAAAATCTGGTGCCCAGTGTCAGCATTAGTTATTGACATTCTGTTTGCTTTGTTCATTGTCACTCAGGATGCAGTCACAGAGATGTTAATGCAGTGAATTGATTACACAGTTGCAAGAAGGCCCGAAAAGGCAGAAAAGAGAACAAAGAAATAGCTTGGATTTTAACTATAGGGATAAGATAGCATTCTTGAGACTCATGAGCTATTGTTAGGATATGAAGTTACGTGTACTCAGAACCAGGGTGTAACTCTTTAGCCAGTGCTGGGTCCTTTGAAAAGAGATGGGTGTAGGAGGCAACATTTACATGCAAATAAAACCAGTGATGATTTGAAGAGGAATGAGAGATCATCTTGATCTGACTTTTCTCCCAATGTGTTTGTAAAATCATTCCATTTATTAGTTTGAGATAGTCACTTTGATTCAGCTTGACTATTTAATGTCTCCAATAGGGCTGTTTTCTTCTCAACATTTTTTCCCCTTGCTAATATCATGTATGGAGCTCAGAACTGGAATAGTTGTTCAATAGCTTTCTTTAGGAAGAGGTCTGAAGTTACCTCAGAGATCTTAGTTCCACAGCACTTGTGTCCTGGGGGGGCAAGTCCATCTGAAGACGGGGTCACACTGCTGATGGTTCAGACTAGCATCTCTTCTGCAGAGCCTGTTTTGAAGGCACATTCCTTTCAGCTTCGGCCTCCTTTCCAGGTTTCAGGTGCTCTCACCTCTCCTCTATAGCTCATCATAGGCCTCTGGGAAGACTTAATGTAATGATACACCTCAACCATCCTTTTGATTTGTCTTGTCATGCATCTTGTGGAGAAAGACAAGGCTTTCCAGTATCATAGAAACCCACAGGGTTCAGTCTACCCTGCCTGATAGGGTCAGTATGCGTTAGACTCAAATACATGGTCATGAGTTTATCAAGCATCTTATGATTGTAAATGGAGGATGAATGTATAAGACATCATCTAACTATAAACCCCAATGAAATGTCAGACACAGTCTGCTTTGACTTAAATTAAATAATCACATCTCGGATTAGCTTCAGAGGGAACAATATCTAGTATCTATCCAAATCCTAATCCTTAATAATCTCAGTGATGATTAATAACAACAACAGCAAACAAATAAGGCTCAACATGAACTTTAATACTTTTGGTCTAGCTTTGATCAAGTCTCTATATGAAATTATAAATGCCATGTCTTCAATAGTTAAAAGATCTAATCATTATGTGAATATATTATGTCAAATAACTTCTTTACATCTGTTTTATGGGCAGAGTAAAAATTAATTATGTTTCATGAACAAAGTAACCTTATTCTAATTTAAATAAGATTATTAAAATATGTGAAATGTATTCCTTGAGAAAATAAATTTTAATTTAAATACAAAATAACTTTAGATCCATTATTTCTTGGATAAATGACAAAAAGGTAGTCAAATGACCTGATAAACACTATAAGCTTATATCATTTTTATCTAGAGAGTGTTTTCCCCCCACACTAGGCCTATTTATTCAAGATAGATAATTGCAAAAATAGTAATTCTATAGAAATCCCTTAATGTAAATCTGACTTCACTGCCTAAAATTTTCTTATTAAACCTGGAATTCCTCTGTCCATTTGCTTCTGCTCATCAGAGAGTTAATTATATTATAATTCTGGATTAAAGAGACTAACCATTTTGCTATGTCTTGAAAACCCACACACACAACTTTTACTCTGCCAGCTAGTGAAGTTCAACTCCCAGAAGCCTAGAGGACAGAAAAGAGGCTGTCCCCATGGGTGAGCACAGACTCTGTGGCAGTCCATGTGTGTCATGTCTTGAACAGCACAGCAATTATGACATGAATGGCTATAGAAAGGCTTACACTCTTGTTGAAGGACCTGCGAAGAGATAACATCATTTCATTATATCTGAGTATGACTCAGGGCCTGTTTTAAAAAAGACAACCTTAGCTAGAGGAGTTACTACTTAAGATATGGAACCTGAAGTTGACTAGCTGTGAAGCCCCATGTTTTTTTTTTTTTTTGTGAGTAAAGTAAAACAACATAAACTAAAAGCTACTTATTATAAAAGGTTGAAGAATGACTCAATTAATTTTACCAAAACTTGTTGGAAGTACTTCTTGCATTCTGCTTTGGTTTTGTGGTTGCAGGGCCTCCTAAGGACTCTATGTATGACAGAGGGAAGCACTGCCCAGTCCTGTGCCATCTTCATTGTTGTTATGTGTCAGCCCCTTCTTGTGGCCACTGCCTTCGCTTCAGAGATCATACATCTGTCTTTATAATTATTCTTATTTGCCGTGTGTGGTCTTCATTTTCATGAATTTGATACTCGTACCCATAGCCTTTGTTCCTAATATATTTGCCAGCATATCCTCTTTTCTCATGTGTAATTTATTTTTTATAGCAATTGAAAGTAATAGGGAATATGTTTATAATAGACTTTTAAAAGAACTGGACCTCAGGGATACTAAGTCTTATACCTGCAGCCTATGACTGTTACCTATGCAGACTCTGCAGGCTTGGTGTGGAAGATTTGGAGAAGAAATGATGTTTGGATTATCAGGTTAGACAATACATGTAATCACAGAGGAAATGACAGTGCGCAGTTGCAACAGGGAGAGAGTTGTCTAAGCTAATGTTGTAGAGTCACGTGGCTGTCGGTCAAAGATGTTTTTAGGCACCAGAAGCTGAATCAGAAGCAGAAAGAGGCAAGGCATAGAGGTTCTCTAGAAGCTTCAGATGGAGTTTGGTCCTGCCAACACTTTGATTTTTGTTCAGTGATATTTGACTTCTAACTGCCATAATGATGAAAAAAATAAAATCTCTGTTGCACTAAACCACCAAGTTTGTGATGATTTGTGACAGCAGTCATAGGAAACTAATACACATAGTATGTATTATCTAGGTAAAATTATAGCATGACAACATCTAGGCTAACATTATTCTTCAAGTCGCATGCATTTTTTGTTTAATATTACTTAGCTAAGACAAGCTGTCAAGTTTTCTTCTTGTTTTACATTCTTCTTTCTTTTTAATTCTTAAAAAAAGTGCACCTTTTTTACTATAGCTTTGAGCCATGAAGGTGGTAGTGTATTGTCTAAATAGTTTATTCACTGAATCCATGGTAGCTTTAACTGTGGGAAAACCCTTTTTCCAGTCATTTACTAAACTCTGTTTAGATTATATCTCTGAAATCCAATAAAATCATCACCATAAGTTCCTGATCTAACCTTGAACTTCTCTGGCCAATAGATCCCCTTGAAGCTACTGGTTTGAGTAAGAGTTTAAGAAATAGTTGTTAATGAGAGAACTTAAAATGTATACAACCAGTATCCACAGATTATAAACACATGTTTAAACATATTTTGTTTGGAATAAGTTGCCACCTACACTTGAGTGAGTATAAGCCAAACCAAATTTGGCACCTAATTTTACCACAAAAACTGCATCAAAAATGTGCTGAAAAACTTGGCTGATACACAAGTATAGATGGTATCTATGTGTGAACTAGAACCTTCCTGGCAATACTTTGATTTCGCTTTGTCCATACAAAAAAAAAAACACATTGACCATGGGATAGCTAGGAATCTACTAAGGTAATGATAGTTTTACTCCACACAATAAAACAAGGACGTAATATATTTTGAGAATTCATTATGATCTAGACACGTGACTAAGCTGTTGGTTTAAACCTAAACCTAAGACCTCTAAAGTGGAACTTCATCTTGGCTCGGGTTACCTAAGGAGTCCAGTGGTGCTGTAAGCTAGGCAGTGGGCTAATTCCCAAATCACTTGTTCAAACTCACCAGACTCTCCACAAGAGAAGGAGAATGCTGTCTCTTCCTGTACAGATTGACAGCCTTAGAATTCTGTAAGGGGGAATTGACTGTAAGTAGTGGATATATATATTTATTTTTTGTATAAAATGAACCACTTCAAAAATGTTCAAGAAACCATGCCATGATATCTGTATTTCTTTTCTAAGGTTTTCAAATTGTTCAGAGAAAAAAAATGCAGGGAGGAAAGAGTTTTCACCTTCAAATATAAAAAGTATATATTTATGATATATATATACACATATATATTCTGTATTGTATTTGTTAGACCCAAAATTTAAGAGACATTTCTTCATTATGCAGTCTTCTCGATAATGACATTCTGAGGTACTGAAATACTATCTCCGTTTGGCTTTCCTGTTTTCTTTAGTCAAAATAAATCGGTGATCATAAAATTGCCTACCTAAAGGATTCTCACCTCTGACTCTGATAATATTTAGCTCTTCTGTTTAGTTAATTCACATTTTCCTTCTTTAAGTTAAAAGACTGTGTCTGACAGTGGAAACTTCAGTGAAGAGTATAGGAAATTAACAGAAATGTGAATTGAATTAAACCTGGCTGTGCCCAATTTTCTCAATCATGCAAGTGACCTACTAAACAAGACCAACTTTAATTTATAATGTTAACATGGGAAACCATTCATGCATTCAAAAAGTTAAAAATGCATGATTTTAAAATATAAATATGTATTCTTTAAATGTATGACAATATGTGCACATTTCTACATTCTTAACCTCCTCAGTACTGCTAACCAAGTGCATTCTCATGTAAGATGGGTTTCTTTTACTTCTCTACCATTACCCCTACATACTCCTGTGAAGAATGTAAACTAGCTTTGTAGAGTTATGTTTCAACTACTGCCCTTCGTGTGGTGCAAAAAGAATTTCATAAATGTAAAATTAGATTTCTGAGAGTCACTGCTTTGGGTATAACTTAAATCACTGGTCTCAATCTTCTTATTGCTGCAACCCTCTAATATCAGTTCTCATATTGTGGTGACCTTGTATGTGGGAGTCTCTCCATGTGAGGGAACCTACCTGAAGACAGATAGAAGAGTGGTGTCCCAGTTCCTAAGACCATAGAAAATATGGTCTTATGGGACCTTTGTGATAAGGGTCCTTTAATGCCCAAAGTGGCCATGATACCAGATTGAGAACCCTTGGTTTAAGTTATTTTTTTTAAGTGAAACCCCCCCCCCCCAAAAAGAAAGAAAAATATAAAAATTAACTTTAAATATCAATACCTGAGTTTCAGTGATTTGGTTGGTCAATCAGATGGTGTCACGTTCTTCCCCATTAACAATGTTATTTTGGGGGTAGGGGGTGCGGAGGAACAGACAACTTTGGAAGCAGCTTCAGTCAGAAACAAAAGCAACAAATAAACAGAGGTCATTATTGTCTTTGCCACTGTTTTGATTTCCTGAAGTGGCAGGGCAGTGCATATGATCATCTTTGATGTTCAAATGACCAATATGTGGCATAGCTATTACCTTTCATTTTCCTGAAGGGGAAACTTGAGGGAGGACATGTTATAGTTCTTTCCAGTTATACTTAATTTTGGCATTTAAGTATGACAGATGTCAGAGGGTTTTCTTGGCATTCTTTTTAATCTCTTAAGCTCCAGGGTTTGGTGACAGCAGGCTGATGCTGTCACATCTGTGAGTAGAACCAAGAAAATGCTTTTAGAACTTGAGGATAGATGCGTCAAACTACTGTAGACAGAATTGCCCATTTCCTCAAGTGATTTTATGAACTTACCGTGGTATCATTCTATATGAGATGTAGTTAGATGATTTATACACAATATCTAGAGACATATGTAAATATGCATGTATATCCATAAACACATATACATAAGCATATATATTCATATATATAGTCACTATATATATTCACAAAAGCACACACATATAAAGTCTCAGCGTGGAACTGCCACAAGAGGTTTCTAAGTTCATTATAGAGTGAATTATTACAGCTATTTTTTACAGAGAAGTTGGTGGGTTTGAACCAATTACCTTTCAGTGAGCCTAGATACTGAACCATGATGCTTGAAGCTATCTGGACTCGTGAGTAAACTATAGTCATGGAATATCAACTGGAAAATGCTGGATTAGACTGTGATAAGTCTTTTGAAAAGTTGACTTACATAGTTTTGGATATAACAACTCTTTAGAGTATCAACATAGCAAATAATCAGCTCAGAGGTAGGTGAATTACTGCCTGATTAATGTCAAAACCCAGAAATTAGCCAGGAGGTTATTATTAATTCTAAAAACATAATTTATATATAAAACTGGTCATTTCCTATCAGAAGGTTTGCAGGGAGGAGATGAGCTAGCTAGGTGCAGTATAGCACCAATGTTTCATACAACTTTCCTCTAGTTTTTTAATGCTTCCTCCCCTCCCACTATCATGATCCCAATTCTACCTTACAAATCTCGTTGGACCACAGGATGTACACTGAATGTACATAGATCAGAACTGGAAACACAGGGAATCCAGGATAGATAAAGCCCTCAGGACCAATAATGAGAATAGAGATTTCAAGAGGGGAAGGGGAAGGTGGGGGAGAGAGGAGGAGCCAATAACGAGGATCTACATTTAAACCTTTCCCTGTAGGACAGACAACAGAAAAGTTGGTGAGGGGAAACATCAGACTATGAAAGACATCTAATAATAATTTATAAATTATCAAGCATTTGTAAGGGAGGGAGGGTGGGAAAGGGAGGGAAGAAAATGACCTTATACCAAGGGTAGAAAGAAAATATTTTGAGAATGATTCTGACAACAAATGTACAGATGTGCTTGACACAAGGATGGATGTATGGATTGTGATTTTAAATTTTAAAATGACTATTAAAACAAAAAATAGCAACATGGAAATATTTCATTGTCAAATTGGAATTTTAAATACTTTCTGAGGATATTAAAATTAAAAGTCTTGCTTCCCTTTGGTAACCTGTGGTTTCTGCAACTTTAATGACCAAGATCATCTGAAACTAAGCTAATACTTTTTCTGTTCCAAAAGATACATCCTGAGAGCCTAACTGAAGACCATCAAAACCCATTAAAGCATTGACTAGTGCATGGAGATGGTAATATGATAAACAGATCTTGAAACAAATAAGTATTTTGTAATTCAAATTTCTTAAAGAGAAAATATATCTGACCGCCCTAACTCAAAGGGATGCCATAAGGTAAAAATTACAATACTGCAATGTGTATGAAGGTGGTTTGTAAATTGCAAGGAAGTGTGCATGAAACATGGAACTTCAATGCTAATGATTGCTATTCCTAGCTATACCCAAGTATGTGAAAATTGGATCACTTTATAAACTAACCACACACAGACGTTATCTGGCTAAAATACCAATAATGTCAAGGAAAGACACTTCAAAATATAATTCATTTTGAAAAAAGCAGAAGACCAGGAGAGATAAGCAAATGTTCATATTGATCTTTAGGATAGTCTTCTGAAAATTCAGATATCAGTTCTTCATTGTACAAATAATTGAGAGTAATGCTTATTTCCACCTAAATTTTTTGGTGGTGTCTTTTGGGTTGGTGGTTTGTTTGTTTTTTGGCTATTTTTCTTCATACAACAGAAAAGTCCAACTCCCAAACATTTTTTTAAGTTACTCTTTTTTCTGAGAGCTATTTTAGGAGAAAATCTCTGAGGCAGTAAGAAAAATGTACTATAAGAGACTCAATGATCAGAATGTTACCTTTTTGAAAAAGCTATATAGTACTTTAAAAAAATACAGGTCAGAATATGTTTTTGCACTCAATTTTGATTTCTGTGTAACTCCCAGATGCTTCCCCAATAGCTGGATCTCTAAGTAGCTACAAATGGAAAATGTAAACTGAACCAACCTATAATTTTTTTGTGTCCTACAGAAAGGCTAGAGTATTATGCTATTGAATAACGTATTTTGAGACTCACATAAATCACAAAAGCAACATTAAATACAATTTTTATTCTCAATAAATGCCTACATACAATCACAGATTAAGTATTAGGTCATAAAGGCTTAAATATAATGCAAATATTTATGTAAATCCATATATATAGTGTTTGAAACTTCTGTTCTGATATAAAATCTTTAGCATGATTTTTTCCTATACCACATGTATTTACACTTACTTAAAAAATTGAAACAATGTGCATAGTTATAATAAAATTTTAGTTCATAAATATTTTGTGGCCATATCTATTTAGATATAATAAAGTAATTAACAATTTCATTATATTCTGCTCTAAGGAATATTATATTTTTTTTAAAAAATCTAAATTTTAAGGCCTGTTCATTTTTTTTATCAGATAAAATTCATTTGATTGTCCTTTGTTAAACTGAACTTTTTTTTTCAATCTGAACTCTTTGTACATTTATCAATTTATTTAGGTTATGGAATTGTAAAATCAAAATTTAGTCTTCCTATAATTTTATTCATGCTGCTATATTTTTCTTAGAAAATGTAGCAATGCTCTCAAAAGTGTAAGAAATGGCCTTTCCAACATGCTCTTGCCATGGAAGTGTTATTCCTTGATAAAATGATAATTATCATTATATTTATTTTATTAGCAAAGAGGTTGAATATTTTATATGCATACTGGTCATTCCTTTTGTTATATCTGAAATACCTTTATTTTTTT
>PVJH01043390.1:0-13648 GCA_004026705.1 Nesogale talazaci | reverse complement strand
TTTATGCTGGTGGGGAAGGATGACTCTAAAATAGAGGGTGAGTGTATTTGCACCCTGGAAGAATGCAGCCAGGGTTCCTGAATTGAAGATGTGGAAACTGGTTCATGGGTATTTGTTTAACTAACTAGAGCCTCAACAAGGATAACCAAAATAAAGTAATATTTTAAAGTCCCAGTCCCAGTATCCCTTGAGTTCAATTCTTATCTCATAAATACTGACTTATGACCTACCCATGAGGTTAGAATGTGTACTTCAATGGAGGCACATTCGTTTTCCATGTAGCGTCTTGTGACAACTCTGAAGGCTGCAGCATAGGAAAATAGCCTGCCGTTAAAAGAACAACAGAGTAAACAAAATCATCTCTGGTTTATGATTGAAATTGCATAAGCATACATATTTTAAAAGCCTGAAATGAAAGCACAAAAGTAATCATATTGAAAGAATTTGGTGATTTCCTCTCCCTTGTTATTCAAAACTTCTCTTGGATTGATTAACCTACTTTTAAGGTTTAAAAATAAAAAGAAGTAGGATTGAATGTCTGAAAGATTGCCTTTAACTACCTACCAGGATAAAGGCAAGTTGCCGCACAACCGAGAGAAGTCTCTCTGAGTTTTGGCCTCCTCATCTGCAGTTTGGAACAGAGGAGCTGCAAACATGTGTCCCACCCCACACTCTGATTCCAGGTTCCCGGGGCACTGTTGCTAGAGGACCCAGGTGGCATAGTGGGTTCACATTATGCTGCTGTTACATTGCAAGGCCAGCAGTTCACAACCCTTAGATGCCATGAAGGAGAAAAATGAAGCTTTCGAGTCAAGTAAAGACAGACAGCCTTGGAAACCCACAGAGGCCATCGAGTCTGTCCTGTGGGGTCTTTGTGAGTCGGACTGGACTGGTGGCAGTGAGTGTGGTTTGGCACTGTGTCTATGAGTCAAATAAAGACAACATTTCTCTGTGTGCCTCTTTGGTGAGGAGTCAGGGCCAAGCCAGAGCAGAGACAAGCTGTTTCACCACCTCCCCTCCAGTGCACACCCTGAACATGGTCCAGCCCTTGCCTCCGCCTCCATTGTGCCTCCCTGCTTGCCAATTTCCCCCGTGGTCCCCTTCGCCCCCTCACAAAGGAAGGCCTCCTTCCAGTCCGCCCCTACTCAATGAGCAGTCTGCCAGTTAGTATACATCAAGCTGTCACCTTCAAACAGTTCTGAAAACACCATCTGTTCTCGAGTTTTCCAGCTAGAAGAACTGACCACCCACCACCCACAGCCTCCAGCAGCACACAGGCCATCTGATAAGAGTCCTTTCCCCCCCAAATGCCAGGCAGAGAAAACCCTTAGCTCAATGTGGCTCAGCTGGGTGGCAGGGGTGGGGGGTGTGCAATGAGCAGGAGAGGCTGGCCACCTGTCTGGACTAAGAGATACCCACTTATACTGCTTCTAATGAGACCCTTCTCACCATCCAAGGCCTTCCAGGTACATGACCCATCCTACCCACCCTCTCCTAGGGTGATCTGAGTGTGGAGGCAGCATGGAGTCTGAGAAGGTTTTCCTGTGTGCACCTCAAGAGAGCTGGTCGGTCCTCTCACCATTTCACATAGTGATGGCTCTCAGTGATTGTTCCTGTGCATGGACTGATTCAGACTCCTCCCATAGGAAGTTCTGAACAGTAGGTACTATTAGTACCCCTTTTTTAGATAAGGAAATTAAGACTTGGAAAATTAAGTAATTTCCCCTAAACACATAGGCACCAAGCACTAAAACAGTCTGAACTGCTCGGGTTTCAAGTCTGACTCTGTCATGTAGTCACAGCATGGCATTGGTGACTTCTTCACCTCTGCTTCTTGCTTTTCTAGTCAACAAGAGCAGTGATTCCTATCCATCGGGATCAACGTGTACGGATTATATTACAGAACCCAAGCACAGAGCTTAGTATAGTGTCTGCCCAAAGTGTACGTTCAACAGTTTTATCCTGATTTGAACTCAGTTACTTCTTCCAGGTGCTCAAAAGGGACTTTCTGTGACATTGAGTTTCTTTGAGCTTTATTTTCCATGTGATTCCAGGAGCCCTGGGTCTCCAGCCCACAGTGTGTGCCTTCAAAGACTAAGATTTGAAAACAAGCAATAAGGCTTTCTCTGGAAGTTACCTTATTTCAGTCTGACACTCCTGTTCTATTCTACTTGAACTCCTTTGGTACCAACAACTTGATTGCCCTCAGTCAAGAGATATGTCAGAGTACAGTGGAAGAAAGCCACTGTGAAGGCACCTACTCAGATGCTGCCCCAAAGTGGGGAGTCTCAGTCTCTTGAGGTGCTCTTATGTCTCGTTATCTTCAACAAGCACAATCAAATAGAGGGAGAAAGAATTTTTGGAAAGTGAATTATTTTTTTACTGAGTGTGGTGAACAAATTAGATGGTGCCCAGCTCTCAGATAGAATAGTGTCCAAGGTCTTGAAGGATTGTTTCTTCAAGTATTCAAGCAGTCCTCCAAGTGAAACGTCAGCAAAGTCCACTTGGAAGAAACACACCATCATCAGACACTGAAGGATTTTAAATCACATAATCCAAAGCTAAAGGAGAGAATAGCATCAGAGTCTAAATTGTGAGGTTCTGGTTTGTAAAAGACTGTGGATGACATTTGCAAGATCTACATTGGAAATCAGTCTCTGGTGATTCCCCTCTCTCCATAATAGAGGGGTGGGAAGGACCTGGTTACAAACAGAGTGCATTAGAGAGATGACAATAGGAGCTCAAAATTATAAGCTTGACTTGAACTGTTAAAACCTTGTTAGTTCATCCCTCCTCTGATACACGTTGGTCCTGATCTGGCTTTCAACACTTGCTGTTTTTTATTATTGTTTTCATTTTAGGGTTTAACTCAGATTGATTTTGCCAATGGGGGTGACCCTCTGGAATTTTATTATGTTTTTCTGTTTTTTACTACATAAAACCCAGCAAGTAGAATATGGGTTCCTGAGGGAGGACAGTGGGTGAGAGAATGGTAAAGGGGAACTGTTGTCAAGGAGCTCAAGAAGGAAGAGAATGTTTGAAAATGGATTGGGGTAGCCATTGTACAACATTACTTAATGTGATTGAACTATTCAATGATATGATATCATATTATCTCCTAGCAAAATGGTTTGGGGGGGAATTAAAAAATCATTTACAATATATACTAAAATCTGAATGGCCAACTGAACAGTGTATCCTTGACGTTGGACTCATCTACAGGGTAGATTAGCATTTTCCCTAACCCTGCAGCCAGGCAGGAAACATTCCTAATCATGAATAGCTTGTGGGTTTGTCCAATTATGGAGAATTATCCAATATGTGCTACAGGTTGAGTTGAGAGAGAGAAGAAGGAGGAGGAGGAGGAAGAAGAGGAGGAGGAAAAAAGGAGGAGGAGGAACAGGAACAGGAGGAGGAGAAGAAGAAGAAGGAGGAGGAGGAGGAGGAGGAGAGGAGAAGATCTTGAGCTGGGGGAAATCTAGAGACAATGTGAGCTTTCTCCCAACATACATTCTCTGTGTCACTCAGCTCACATTGCTGCTACCTCTTGGGAGCTGGTACCATGACTGTGGGAAGCTCCCACCCACGAGGACGGCTCTCGGGGATTGCTGAGCAGACTCTTCCCATTAACCCTTGACTCCAGAGCCCATGGGGCTTGTGTTTATAGGGAAACAGGCTGGTGTCAAATCATGCTCAAAGATTTTTCTTTTTGTTGCTATATTTGACTCTGAGCAAGACTCACCGGCTTGTAACAGGTAGGTGCTCTCAAAGGGGTGCACACTTTCTATTTCTTTTCAGCCTTTTCATGTAAGAGCACACTCCCTTCCTTAGTTTTCTAGAACATGTATCTTGCCAGATGGCCCTCCAGTTAGCCCCTTCCTGAGGTCAGGTTCATTTTCTCTTCTTCCTCCTTTGATTTCCTCTTTGCCATGACACATTTGGTGGCCAGTCAATGGCCTTTTGTCCTCCCTAAGTGGGTCCCTAGTATGACTCAAGTTAGCATGAAAGTGGCTACACCATGACGTTCAGTGGTTTGATAGATATTGTATATTCATCCTTCATTTTGTGACCTGATTTGAGGAACCAATCTGTTGAAGGGGAGTCTCCTTGGGGCATGGTCTACATCCAGCATTGGTGGATGTTCTGGCAAAGTCCACTCTTTTCCAAGCTTGCATCCAACTCATCATTTTCTGACCTCTGGTTCTGACCTCTTATCAGCTCACAAGTCCTGTGAGTCAGCAGCCTGTCATTGAGCCTGCTGATCTGGTGTTTGTCAACCTCTGAACACAAGGGAGGCCGGAGAAACCTCCAGTCTGATATCTGACCCACAGATTTGGAATGTATCACTTTCCCCAAGTGTATAAGCCATCTCCCTAAGGGGAAAGGGATATATCATATACAAAACCAAACCAGACCCACTGCCATCAATTTGATTCCCACTTATAACAGCCCTGCACATATACACACAAAGGGGCTTCGTAAATTTGTGGGGAAGTGAAATTAAAAGACAAAATTTTAAAAAATCATTTCATTGGGGACTCATACAACTCTTATCACAATCTATACATCCATCCATTGTATGCAAAGCACACTTGCATATTTGTTGCCATCATTCTCAAAACATTTTCTTTCTACTTAAGTCCTTCCTATTAAGCTCCTCCTTTTTTCACTCCCCCCTGCTCCCCCCTTTCTCATGAGCCCTTGATAATTTATAAATTATTATTGTTTTGTCATATCGAACACTATCTGATGTCTCCTTTGCCCACTTCCCTGTTGTCTGTACCTCAGGGAGGAGGTTATATGTAGATCCGTATAATCAATTCCTCCCTTCCTACTCCACCTTCCCTCCATCCTCCTGATATCGCCACTCTCCCCAGTTGTTCTAAAGGGATCATCTGTTCTGGATTTCCTGTTTTGGGCCCCTAGCCTTAGCAGTGTACATACTCTGGTCTAACAGAATTTGTAAGGTAGAATTGGAATCATGATAGTTGGAGGGGGAGCATTTAAGTACTAGAAAATATTTCATAATTGCACACCGTACCATGAATGGTTCATCTCCTCACTGTGACCCTTCTGTACAGGGATGTCGCTTCCCCTGCAGATGAACTTTGGGTCCCCAATCTGTACTCGCCCTCATTTATAATGATATAATTTTTAGTTATTTGATGCCTGACCTAATCCCTTCAAAGTCTCATGATCACACAGACTGGTGTGCTTCTTCCATGTGGGCTTTGTTGCTTCTGAGCTAGATGGTCACTTGTTTACTTTAAAACCTTTAAGATACCAGACGCTCTATCTTTTGATAGCTGGGCACCATGAGTTTTCTTCACCACAATTGCTTATGCACACCTTTTTAAACAAACTTTTTAAAGCATCCTTATTCACAAATGCATAAGTCAAAGAGTACTGTGAGAAAATCATAGAAATCTTTATTAAACAAAAATGTGTTAATGGGAAGCCATTGTTTCTCCATCTAGGTCTGTCCCCTTCTGAAGGTGGTGTCTTCAGCTCTCTCATGCTTCCCTCAAAGATTTTGCACTCTTTGATTTACAACATGTCAACATGACAGTTTGGACAACTTTGAGGAACTCAAACTGTGTTCCTTTTCAATGTTCCTAGAGTTTGGAGAATAAAAAGAAGTCTGAACAGGTACAGCCAGAGCTGTGGGGTGGATGGGATAAAGTTTTCCAATTAAATTTTCCTAATGTGGCCCTTGTTGTGCTCAAAGAATAAGCAAATGTATTGTTATGATAGAGAAAAATTCTTAGATCCAACTTTCCTGGCCTCTTTCTCACCATTGCAATGTTCGCTTTCCTTAAAATTTCTTCCAAATAAGCCCCAATGATTGTCTTATGTCCTTCAAGAGTATTTATCAAGATTGTCTTTTGGAATGCCAAAACAACCTGGGCTGACTAAAAACTTTAGTGGTACAGCTGAGCCCCAGCGGTGTAGTGGTTGTGTGCAGGACTGCGGCCCTCTGGGTTGGCAGTTCAACTCCAGTAGCAGCTCTCCAGGAGCAAGGCTGGGCCTCCTACTCCCACCAGAGGGCAGTGATGCCCCCCCCAAAAAAAACTTTAGTGATCTAACAGATCCCCTTGGAAGACAATGTTTAAACTAGATCTTTGTAAGGCACAAAAGGGAACTGAAACAAGTACAGTATATTGCTGAGAGATTACCTCTCCAGGCAGTCACTGATGACACACATGTGTTTAAACATGTTCTATGTGGAGTAGACCAGTGTAGCCTGCAACTGGAAACCTATTCATGATTCTCTCTCTCTCTCTCTCTCTCTCTCACACACACACACACACACACACACACACACACACACACACTCCTCCTGAAAGTCCAGACAAAGAGAACCTGGTTTCCACAGCATCTCGCATCCCATTCTAGAGCAAGAGATCTCAGTTCAGACACTTTTCATCCTTTTGCATCTAATCCTTTTTGAGCTCCCCCTTCTGTTGTTCTATCTGTTCTCACTTTGACCTGCTTCTCTAGACCACACTATGTTCCTACATGCTGACTAAAGAGAAGGTTGGCTGAGTTGGGGCTGGGAGATGGGAAAGTAGGATGGGGAGACAGAGAAGAAAGAGGCACAGCGAGAAACCTAAGTCCATGGCCATTGACTCACAGTGACTCTACAGAGGATTTTTAAGACTATGAACCTTTATGGGAACATGCAGCCTTTTCTGTCTCCCAAGGAGTAACTGGTAGATTTGAACTTATGGTTAGCAGTTCAGCATCTACCTCACCAG
This sequence comes from Nesogale talazaci, assembly GCA_004026705.1. NCBI lineage: Eukaryota > Metazoa > Chordata > Mammalia > Afrosoricida > Tenrecidae > Nesogale > Nesogale talazaci. The sequence continues at coordinate 6,890 of PVJH01043390.1, read as the reverse complement.
GCCACCAGGGTGCAGTAGTTACATATTCTCGTGTTAATTTGAGGATTAAGAGTGTAGGGATGGAGTCTGGACTGTCAATTGGGATATAGCCAATAGGTCTCTGGAGAATTCTGGGAACTCCTGTATTCCTTCTTGGATGGGAGAGGCACTCTCTCTCTACTCACACCTTTGGAGACATAACAGCTGACAAGACACCTGCAACCGTGTTAGTGCCCTGAGCGGGAGAAATTACGTGGAGATCCCTGCCAGCGCTGAGATGCTAACACTGCCACTGGATCCACAGACTTTCCACCCCTGGCCTGTGATCGTCCTGCATTCAGCATCATTGCGTGTGTTTTGCAAGTCAGGAGAGAACTTTATAGATTGGTATCAGACTTATGGACTTGGTCTGTACTGGGCTGGGCTATTTTCTCAATCTTTAACTGCTCTTGTATATCAGCCTCTTTCTTCTACACACATGTCTATGAAATGGTTTCTCTAGTCTACCCAGACTAACACATAGGTCTCTTAAAGAGTGCATGTAGAAAGCCATTAAACAGGTTTTGGGCAAATGCTGCTATCTGTTGAGAGACTTTCTCATTTCCCTTCTCATTGTAATAGACCCCACTCTGCTGGCTGAATCATGAGTATGTGGCCCTCACTGGGTCAATAGCAGTCATTAGCCGGCTTTTAGCATCTATGTTCCTCCACATAACATGAAGGATCTGCTTGATGGGGAGAAGATTGAAATCAATATGTCCACTAAAGTGGATACAAGCTAGAAAGAGAGACCAAGGGAGAGAGAATTGAGGGTAATTTTCTGCACTCAAGTTCTGGCTCCATTGACTCCTCCTAAGTCATGAGTGGCTCAGGCAGGCCTTGATAGCAATGTATGTTCTTTTGTGTGTAAGCCAATTTGAGTTGGATTTCTAACTCCTAGAATTTAAAGAGTCTTGACCAATTCAAGATTAACCCTCTGTAGGAATCTGACTATCCCCCTAAAGACCATGTTGCCCTTCCTTCCCACCTCTGCAGTAGAACTCCCACCCTTCCACGTGGGAGACCGGGGTTCAGTTCCCTGTCAGTGCACCTGATGCACAGCCCAGTCTGTCTGTGGAGGTCTGTGTTGCTTAGGGGCCAAACAGGCTTCCACAAACACTCGAAGCTGAGTAGACAGAGAGACCTATGAACACCTTCTATAAGAAGTCCTTGGGTGGTGCATGTGGCTCGGTACTTAACCACTAGCGAAAGTTTCATCGTTTGAACTCACTCAGAGATCTCCCTCCCCCCCCCCCCCCCCCCCCCCCCCCCCCCCCCGCCCCCAGGAAGAAGGAAGTCCTGGCAAACTGCTTCCAAAAGTTCACCACCTCAAAAGCCCTATGGAGCAGTTCTATTCCATGTACGTGGGAGGGTCATGGATCAGAGTCTGCCCGAAAGCAACTGTGGCCGTCATCTGCTTATGTTAATTTTATAATTGAAAGGTAGGGGTGGAGTCTGGCCTGTTCATCAGGAGAAAGCCATTGAGTAGCTGATGAGGCCTCTGTGTGGGCATGGCTTTCACCTGAGACTCCTGGGAAATCTCGCGGTGTTTCCCTCGTGAAGATGGGAAGCAATCTTCCCCAGTTGTTGGGAGTTAGTTTCAGAGACGATTAATCACGGACAAGACAAGCTGGCAGCGTTCGAGAAGTTGGAGGAGCCGGCGGAGAGACCACACGGCTTTGCCCTGATGGAGCCAGACCTCTGAAGCTGGAGTGACATGCTGTTGATGGACCCTGAGCCCTGGAGGCGAGGTGCCCTGCCAGCACCGGGATTCTGCACCCACTGACCTGTGACTTCATGAGTCGGAAGAAGACTTTATGGACTGACTTCAGGCATACGGGTTAATACCGAACTTACGACTTTGAACTGGACTGGGTTGGGATGCTTTCTCCATGTCCCATTCCTTTTGTACATAAACCTTTTCCTTAAACCTATATGTGTGTATCTGAAATTTGTTTTTCTAGTCTATCCGGACTAACTCAGCAACTGAAAACAGCTACTTCTGAAAAAGGGCCCATCAAAACCCTGTTGCCATAGTCTGGTCCCTTTGAGCATGGGTTCTCATGAACTGAGGGCTCACTCAGTGGCCATTCACCCCCACTATCTTCCTGGTAGCTGTACTTGGTGCCTGGAGGCCCATGTGAGCCCATGTGACCCAGGCACGATCACCTCTGGTCTAGGTTTAGTCTAGATTGAAGTAGCCCCAACTTAAGACTCAGTTCTGTTCCAACTCCCCTGTAAAATCAGTGATGATGTACATTTAATGCTTCATTTAAAATATACACATGATTGCCTTTTACTATCAGTGCCTTCACCAATCATAATAGTAATCTCTCTGAGTGAACATCTGAGCATAATAACATGAGCAAATAACGTGTTGCAATGTCATATGTGGTACATATTACCAAAGGTTAGAGGTATATATTTAAAACGGTCTTAAGCGGAACTTCTCAGGGACAGCCTGTGTACAGGTAAGTGAAAAAAAGCCCAATTCAAAACAGAGTGCACGGCAACTTGAACTTGATGTGCTGAACCAGAAGCAGGCGCCCTGAGAAAAGGGCACAAAACACAAGCAGACCAGCAGGGAAATGCCACTTGCTAGCAAGTTCTTAGAGAGAAGGACTGTTTCCTTTTTGGTCATTGGTCTATACTTAGTACGTTTGAATGGACTTACTAAGTAAAAACGTATGACACAGGACAGAATGAGAAGAGACGCATGAGCGAGTCTCCCTTGGGTGTGGAGTAGGCGTGTAGATGAAGGCTACCATTTGCTGCCAGTCGGAGTCCACTTGATGGCAATGAGTCTGGGATGCCCTCCATATTGTGTGACTTTTCACACATGGTGTACATGACCTTAAAGACAAAGAGACAGACAAACAGAGAAGGAGTAAGAGCAGGAAAGTGAGACACCTTGGGCCTAAAGACAGATTGGATAATAGTGAAGTCGGTCAAAGGCCTCAGGAAGGACCACACTCAGTTATATCAAAACTAAATCAAACTCACTGCCATTGAATCAAGGTTGACTCATCACAACCCCACCCCATGGGTTTCCAAGACTATAACTGTTTGCAGGAGTAGAAAGTGCAAACTTACCACAGAGGAGCTGTAAGCGGTTTTGAACTACTGACCATGCAGATCCCAGGTGAACACTTAACCACTACACCACCAGGCATCCTGGCCTGTTACAGCAGGGGACTGGGGGAAAAGCTAACTACTGTGATGTTGTCCATCAGGCCACTTTCAGTGGAATGTGGCTGGAGGACACCTAACGGTAGAGGATTTGCAGCCCCTGCTCCCTCACTATCCCCCGTGGGAAGTCAATTCTCTCCCTTCACAGCATTGCTGCTGAACTAATTGGCTCCTGGTGGCACACAGCAGCCCCTGTGCATTTCGTTGACACAAACAACTTCCGCTCCCACTAATTGCTCTGCAGCCTGGAGCGGCAGGCCTTCCTCTGGCTGCCCCTTGACACCTGTCAGCCATGGGAAGCCCTGGGTGCCAGCTCGATACTGAGCTGAATGCCTTGACACCTTCAGAAGGAGTCAGTATGTGTGGAGAAGAAAAGCCCCTCTGTGCTTCATTTGAGCCCATTGCTGTTACCACAAACATCCTTCTCTTTCTGGCAATATCCTCACAGGTCCCCTCCAAAAGGCAGTGGAAGGGGTGGCATGTGAAAGAGAGAAACTGAGCTGTCTCCTTGTGTTTTTTCCTGCCAAAATTTTTACAGAATATATCTGTAAAACCCAAGACATTTTTAAGCAGAAAAGAGGATTCTCCTACTTGATGAAAACAGGGGTTCAGGATTTCCTTCAGGCCAATCTGTCTCTAAAACACACCCTTCTCTCCACTCTGTCTTCCTGCTCTCTCCATTCATATGACATTTGCAGCTTACCAAAGCACCACCTCCTCTACATGATTTTATCGGATCCTTGCAAACTTGAAGTCTAGGAATCAGGTTCATTTCCATTTGACAAAGGGGAACACCGAGGCCGAGTCCAAGAGGCAGCAGGCCGGGCAGGCAGACTAGAGGGAGCCAGGAGGCCAGCCCCTGCCCATGAGCTTTGGACTCAACAGCTCTTGTTTCTTCTCAGTCTCCTCATCTGCACTGCAGGGCAATGGACCAGATTGTCTCAGGTCTCCGGTACCTTGGAGAGCCTCTGACTTTATGAAACCCCTGGCTGTTCCTAGCAAGAACAGGTAGACGCGCAGTTGCAAAGGGAGACTCCATGGGAACTTCTGTACACAATTGCCTCTGTGGGTGGCTATTTGTATTTGTTCCCGTGCTCAAATTCACACTTGTAAGTTTATACAGTTACAACACCGTAATCTTAATAATACTGCTCCGAGCGGGCCATCAGGCTTCCCATGGGAAATAGAAAGGACGATTTGTTAATGGCACCCTGGGGCTTTGCGGCTCTCACTAGCATGCCTTCAGTGACTTTGTATCCTATGAAAGTTTATTAAAATATCAACCTTTCAACATTGAACATAGGGGACTGTAAGCCAGCATCTCTTTACAAGGGTAGAAAATGAGACTCTGCACCAGAAACAAGACATCCCACACACAAACCAAGGACACCACACTGGTGAACCCATTTGAAACTTCCAGCTCTAACTATTTACCCTGGGGACACTTTCTGTGCTAAGGCAGTTGTCAGCAATGGTGGGGGGCCAGGGCCGAGGTCAATAAAGCATCAGTTTGGAATGAGCTGTAGTTAGAGACCTGTGATGCCCATCTGTGCACAAAACTGGAGAGGGAACCATGGGCCCTAGATGGTCAGTCAGTGGGTGGGGGTAGGATGAGGGAAGGGGGTGGGGGACTTGCCTATGGGTTTTTAGTCACGTGTGGCTCTGTGATATTAGAACAGTGATTCAATCTCTCTGGGATTTCATTTTCTTGACTATTAAAAAATAAGATGCCTTAGGCTATACCCCATTAGAAGCCGATCCAAAGACGTTTCCGTGGAAGGAATGTATATGGGAAGATCCTGTGAACCCTGAACAGGGAGTAGGGACATGAGGTGAGAATGGGAGGAAGTGGAAAGGGCCCCTCAGCAAGCAGGTTGCCACCAGGTATGACTCAATCCTACTGGGAATCTTTGGCAGACATTGGAGAAGATGCCTCAGGGTTATTCCACCCCAGGGGTGAACAAGTGGGCTATATAACTTCAATCCCCATACCTCATTGGCTAGGGATGTTCCTGGGGGCATTAACTTCCCAGCATGTCTAGCCTTCGCCATGCACTGGCTGACAATTTTTCCCAGGATTGAATGGGAACAATTCCCAGGACTGGGAGGAGGGGTGCGGGGGCGGGCGGGGGGTGCATAATAGTAGTTAGCATTCATTGAATGACGCGTTTTATATCTATCTATTCAATTCATTCTAACAGCACTCCTAGAGGTAGGTAGTTCTATAATTCCCATTTAGGAAATGAGTAATTGAGGAACAGGGAAATGAAGTAATCTATCCAAGGTCATTTAGTTAGTAAATTATAGAGCAAATATTTCACCCAGGTGGTCTAGCTCTGGAGTCCTAGGCTAATTAGCAAATGACTAATGTGCTCATCTGCTAATCGAAAGTTGGAAGTTTGAGTCCTACCTGAGGAACCTCAGAAGAAAGGCCTTGTAAATAACTTCTGAAACCCTTTGGAGCACTAAAGGCTAAAATCCTTGCTCTTCATCAGGAAGTATTTCAAATCCTCTTCACCTTCAGTAAGGTTACAACTGTGTCAAATGCCAGGAGCAAGGCTGGGTTTCCTGCTCCCACCAGGACAGTGATGCAAAAAACAAAAAATTGTGTCAAATGCATACCACAAGTTATTAATAAGCCTTCCTCAAATCCTGATGTCAAGTTCTCCTTCATTGAACCCTGCTCCTCTGATGATTTGCTCAGATTTCATTTAGCTTAGACAAGGATGAGTAAAGAATGCAACCCTGGTGCACTCTGTTCCTAATTTTAATCCCTGCAGTATTCCCTTGTCCTAGTCACACAGAACAGCATCTGAATGAGCACAATGGAGTGTTCTGGAAGTGCTATTCTTCTCAAGGTTATCCACAGTTTATTATGATCCACAGTGTCAAATACCTTAAAACATGAGTGTATATCTTTTTGGTATTCTTGACTTCCAGTCAAGATCCTTCTGACATAAGCAATGATATCCCTTATTCCATGGCCTCTTCTGAATCACACCTGCACCTCTGGTAGCTCCTGGATGATATTCTGCTGCAGCTGTTGTTTTCTATGATCTCTAGAAAAATTTTGCTTGTGTGTAAATGATATTGTTTTCTCATTGGAGCATTCTGTGGAATCCCTTTCTTTGGAATGGACACAGACATGGATTGTGTCAAATGCATACCACAAGTTATTAATAAGCCTTCCTCCAATCCTGATATCAAGTTCTCCTTCATTGAATCCTGCTTCTCTGATGATTTGCTCAGATTTCATTTAGCGTAGCCCAGTAGCTAGTTTTTTTTTTTTTTGGACAGATTTCTTGGCATAGATGAGTAAGTGCCTCCAAGTGCTTCATCAGCTCATTGACACATTTGAATTGGTATTCCATCCGTTCCTGGAGACTTTTTTATGAAAGTGTTTTCAGTGCAGTTTGAACTTCTTCCTTCAGCATCGCTGCCTTTTGCTCATATGCCACTTCCTGAAGCAGTTGAACGATGACTCGAACAGTGACTCAGTGCATGCTTTCCCTCTTCTTTGGATGCTTCCTGCATCATTCAATATTTTGCCCATAGACACTTTGTCTTTCATCTTGAAGCCTAATTTTTTTTTCTTGACTTCTTTCAGTTTCAGGCATGCTCAGTATGTTCTTCCTTTTTGATTTTCTGACTCTAGCGCTGGGCATATTTCATTATCACATTTT
>PVJH01043389.1:0-13637 GCA_004026705.1 Nesogale talazaci | reverse complement strand
AACTGAGACCACTATTTAACCTCTGCTCTCTCAGGCATGTGGTACACTGTGCTCTGTGCTGCAGGTTCACTCCGTGTCAAAATGCACTCACTCACAGTGTTTGGTGTGCTAGTTGTTCTTGGTATTTTGGTACATGACTACTACCCAATATAGCATTGGAAAATGAGTCTTCCAGATTGTGAGGTACTGAAAATACAGTAGTGATATTATGGACTTGAAAATACTAATAATCATGAGAATGCAGAGGATCACACAATGTTTCATTCTGCTATTCATGGATTTGACATAACAAGATGATATTATACATACATTGGAATCCATGATCATGGTGAGTTGAAATCAACGCATTTTAATGCAAAACTTATGGTCAGTGAATTTAGTGGGGCTATCACACTAAAGAATTGAATAATCTCTATTTTTTATTATATATATATTATTACTAACTCAGGAGTATAACAACCGAATATGTGCTGTACTGTTGGATCTTATACAACTAGTTAGAAAAATAAATCTATAAATACCATATTTCTCAAATATATGTTGCTTTATTTTAATATATAGAAATTATCTCAATAATAATTTATTCGTGGTAATCCTGAGCCATAACAAGTTTGAGATATTGATGTACTCTAATTACTAGATCAGACTTTCTGAGGTATTCTTGTTAAATTTCATGATCACCTTTAACATATGCCCAGATATTCAATTAATATGTCCTTCACTTTCTCAGCTATCCAAAAATTTGATATAAATACACTAATTTCCTAAACTGCTACTTCTTACTTAACTGAACATGCGCAATGAAGGTGAATGCACAAAAGACAATTTTTGAATATGGAAAACTTTTTTGATATTTCTCCTTTTTCTTTAAGTATTTCTTCATTTGCAAGAAAGTTATTGATATATAGTCATAAATGCTAATTACTACTATAATTTTATAACTAAAACACCAGAAGACTGATGAAACTAATGACTATAAAAACACTGGCAGCAAGAAACAACACCATATAATGCAGCATGTTTAGACAAAAACAGTGGTTTCGAAGCATCATTATAATTAGGTAATAATGACAACTCTGACAGAAGCACGTGACAACACTTAAAGTAAATCAGCGTAGAGTTTTAGCCTTGGAGGTACATGTAAATGGAGCTTATAAAACATGTTTTTGTTATTATAACGAACTACAGATATATTTACATTAGAAAATAAATGTTTAAAACACTGCACAAAAATGTATAGACAGTTACTTTAGTGTCATCTCCTCTGATGATGGCACCTGCTATCATGAACACCAACGCACCTGGGATGACATTGATTGTTATTGCATTTCTCCTTTCATACATGCTTGAAATTTATGTATTTGAAAGTTCAGCTGTTGATTCTGACTCAATGAAACCCTACATGACAGAGGATGGTTTCAAACCATGGCCCTTGTGGTTAGCAGCTCGTCATCAAGGCCAGCAGGAACCTTGAGTCAAAGAACACATACAGCGGGCGTACAAATAGATAGCAAGAGTCTAAATGCTCAGACCTCCTGTCCGCTCCTAGTTATTGACTGCTCTGAGAGCTCCTTCTTCTAGCACTTCCAGTTCCTGACAATACCAACGACAGAGAAACTTTTGACTTAAAGTATTACAGAATCTACTAGGCATCAGCAGGGAGGTGGGAAGTAGCCCAGAAGAAATAAAAATTTACATTAAAAGGTACATCGCCCCTAAAAAAGAAGATTTAAAAAGCTTGCAGTTTGCCATCTAACTTGATGACAATCTACAGATTTAAATTTCAAATATTTGATAGTTCAGTAATTAAAGTCAATACATATTTATCATACTAAATCATCCAGTTTCTATTCCAAATTTACCCAAAGTTAAGTTATTTTTCATTTGAAAAATTTTAATACTTTTTTTAAATATAGATTTTATTGGAGGCTCTTACAACATTCAATACATTGTTTGTATTAAGCATACCTGTACACATGTTGCCACATTCATCTACATTTTCTACTTGAACCCCTCCAGCATAAGCTCCTCTTCCCCTCTTTCCTCTAGTTCTTTATTGTTTTAAATTCCAACTCCCCATATTTCCCCCTCTCTCTTCCCCTCCCCCATGAACTTCCAATAATTTACAAATTGTTAGTACCTCTTCATATTGTACACTGTCCAATGTGTCACTTACACACACACATACACACACACACACACACACACACCCATTGTCCGCACACTAGAGAGGAGGTTGAATGTAGATCCCAGAAATTTGTTCCTCTTTTCTACCCCACCCTCCCAGAGTCAGCACTTCCCAGCAGTCTCAAGGGATTATCTATCCTAAATTCCCATGTTTCTGACTCCAATGTGCATCCCCTGGTCTAGCCGAATCTGTCTGGCAGAATTGGGATCATAACAATCAGTGGGTGGAAGCATTTGAGAACCAGAGGAGAGTTGCACATTTCATTGCTACTACACTGTACCTTGACTGGCTCATCTCCTCGCTGCAACCCCTCTGTAAAAGGATGTCGCTTCACTTATTGATGGGCTTTGGGTCCCCAATCTGAACTCCCCCTCATTTATAATGATATAATTTTTAGGTCTTTGATGTTTGATACCGGATCCCTTTGACACCTCATGGTCACACAGGCTGTGGGCTTGCGTCAAGGCTAGATAGCCACTTATACTTTTTTATTACTTTTCTCATTCTATTTAAAAGCATTTTTTTCTGAAAAATCCAATGTAGCATATTTCACATATAATGAAATAATAATATCATTCAGATTTAAATAGTAACTATAGAGTAATCTTGTTTCTGATTTTTTCTTCTTTTTTGTAACTAATTGGTACCATCAAGGAATCAAGACAACCTGATGGATTCTAACCAGTCATTTTGAACTCACAATAAGGCCATGTACAGCTAAATGAAACACTTTCTGATTCTGCCCTAGGCTCATAATTGTTAAATTTGAGTTCATTGTTGCAGTCATTGTGCCAATTCATATGACAAAATGTGCTCACGCCTAGGGACAATTGTGATGATGATGCAAAACTGAGCAGGGTTTCATTCTGTTTTGATAAAGATTGCTGTAGGTCATTGGCACCCCACAACAACAGCAATCTATGGATAACACTGCAATCCCAGGAATACAAGAACACATAGAGATGTGCAGGAGAACTGTTTACGTGGAAAAAGTGGCAGTTGTGTTAAAAGAACAAGGAAATATTGTTTCTCTGGATGAGAGAAGTGGTGCCTCTGTGTTGTATTCTCTCACCCTACTTATTCAATCTATGTGCTAACCAAATATTCTGCCCAGATGGGTAATATGAAGAACAATGACACATCAAGAGTGAATGGAGGATTATGAGCAATCTATAGTTTTCAGATGACACAACTTGCTTGCTGAAATTGAAGACAACAGCACTTGGTGGTTAAAATCAAGAATTGCATCCTTCAAAATAAATTACAATTCAGCGTAAAGAGTATCAACATCTTCACAACTGAACCAAAGGACAGTATCATGGTAAATGGAGAAAGAATGGAAGTTAGCAAGGACTTAATGAACAATCAATGATTATGGAAGCAGTCATCAAAAAATCAAATGATGTCTTTCATTGGAAAATCTCTATCATAAGACCTCTTTAAAACATTAAAGACAAAAATGTCATTTTGAGGGTCCAAGTTGGGCCTGACCCCCCAAATGATATTCTCAATTATCATGTGTTTGTAAAAGCTGGATAGTTAATATGGTAAACCACAGAAGACTATTAATTTGAAATACTGCTATGGCAAAGGTTATTGAAAGTACCATGGACAGCCAAAAGAAAAATGAAATTAAAGGACAATGAATATTTTCCATGAACTTTCTGTAGCTGTCTCATATATGATTTTTAAAATAGACAAAATTAACAAACACTTAGTCTCAGTAGTTGCATAAATATCCATCAGTCATGGAATTAATGGTAGCTGTGTGGTTCCTATTTCACTACTTAAGTGACTGATGAGTCCATTTTCAAATACTGAAGAATAAAGCTAAGAGTATGAGTTTGGAGTGGGACATAGTGGGACTTGATGGGAAGGAAAAGAAACAGTGGAATATGTTTCAGAAATGCTTATTTGAAGTCAGTTGTATTGAGTTACTGAGAGAAAAAAAATCTACAGAAAAATGTCACTTATTTAACAATTCTGCCTTAAGTCAATTTGGATTAGTACAGACTCCACACTAATACTCTGTGTTATTTGGATTACTTTATACTTGCACTCTATACAAGGGGTGCTCAGTACATCAATCATGATCTACCAGTCGATCCCAAAAGTAGTGTGGGTTTATCCCATGGCATTAACAAAGATGTAACAAATAGATGCATCATCAATTCCATCACTTAATTGATATATAGAGCAGCCGATCAGATGCAGTCTTAGGGGTCAAAAGCAAGTGCAAACAACTGCACTAAGTGCAGCAAAGCTGACATGCTAAGTCAATTGCTTTCAAGACTTTTCTTTGCTCTAGTTAGTGGCTGCATTCATGGACTAGGTTTTTGGGAAGATGCTGAGGTTGATTCACTTACATCAAAAACTGCAACATGGTTATTCACCTGAACTCTTCTGGACTGAGATTTTGATAGTACAATCCTACATTCAGCTGAAGTCCAGAGCACATGAACGGTTCAGGAACTTACTCACAGAAGGAAAGTACCCAAACATGAGAAAATGTGCTACCTCCTTGACTGCATTATTCGGCCCTTCTTCTTTATGTGAAGTAGAGATCATGAAGTCCAAGTACTGTTCTACCATAGAGATAATGAAGTCCAAGTACTGTTCTACCATGACTGATGATCATTTGGAAGTGTGCTTAAGATTGGCTGTCAGCAGTTACTGTCCAGTAACTGCATCCCTGGTTCATTGCACTCAGTGCAAGTCATCAGACTAAACTCAGGTAATGACAAAAAATGTACCTCATTAATTGTGTTGTGTTATGCAACATGGACTCATGTGGTTATGCAAGGTACATAAACATACATTGTACATATAAAGAATTTTCAATGCATTTATTGATAAATGTAATAAGTATGTTTTGCATTTTGACTTGATCATTTTTTAAATAGCTTGCATGCTGAAAAAAATGTGGGCACCCCTGCACCATACTCTATACCATTAGTATAGACTCTTTCACACATTTGAAACAGGGGATCAGTTCACTCTCCCTCAGACTGTTAGAGGGCTGGTCTATAGTTAAAACAAAAACAAAAAACTATAAACAAATTCACTGTGGGTCTGGGATGAGTCAGTTGCTAAGCAGGACAACAACAGAGGCAAAAACACCTGATGGGTGGGATAAATGTCCTCGGTGGGCCAGATGTGGCCTGCAGGGCCATAGTTTAAGGTCCCCTGACTGTGAGTTGCAATCAACTAGATGGCAGTGAGTGTTTGAGTGTGCCCAATTTGGTCATGTATAAGATGTCAGAGAAAGAAAGATGTTATCTTTTAGGGAAGTCAGAGACGAAACTACTCAGAAGATTCAATAACATTGTTATAGATTTATTGCTGGCTGCAGATACATGCATTTAAATTTTTCCAAGGTCTCCTTATCCTTTAAATTACTTTAATTATTTTTAAAGGGTTTCAAATAAATCCTCATCAATTATTTGTTTTTTAGCGTGAGTATGTATGTGTTTCTAAGTGTATGAGTATGTGTGTGAATCAGAGAGAGAGAGAGAGAGAAACCTTGTGCTAAGTATTCAAATGCAACAAATTTTACAAAATAGAACATAATGAAGACAAGGGAGAGTGAGGTGCTCAAGTCTTCACATTTTAACAGAAAGATGTCAAAATCTTCTGAAGGCAATTTTCAGTCTGAAATGATTGCCACATTTTTTGTTGATCAAGATAATTCTGCCTTTAAAATTTTGCATGGTACTTAGCTCTTGGATAATGGTAGAAGATATTACACGTCCTCCCACCTGATATTGCAGCATGCATAGCAATAATGAAGACAGATTAGCGCTATTTGCCTACTGACACAGACAAGAGTAGCTTGTCTTTGTTCCTCTATTTTATCATTAAAGTCTTGTTTTTCAGCATCACATTGCCGGAAGACAGCTTGCTGCAAGCTTGAATACCAAAGGAAAGATGTTTAAATAGCATTAATGGCCTGGATCACCCTGACTAAACTGAGGAATTTTAAACTTAATGCTTTCCTCTGTCCTTAATTTACACTTTTATGGAAGCATAATGAGCCTGGGGGAAGAGAGGGGGAAGAAAACATGTATGTTGTAGGGAGACGTTTAGAGATTGAAGAGAGCTGTTTTATAATTACAGTATTATTTTTAAGACAATTTGAATTATTTCAAATATTTGAAACACTTAAATGTTACCTAAGTCATTATACCCAACTTGAACTTTATGGAGCAGAAAGGGTTTGGACTTGCTATAGGCTGTGGGCTTGTTTTGCTAGTCAAATGAAACCAAGCCCACACTGCTTGCAGGAGAAACAGAAAGATGTTGTGTTGCTTCCACAGACCAGGGGCAGCACTAGCTCTCCTTAACAAATTATGACAGATTTCTGCATTTGAGTCTTTTTGGATGCCATAGAAGTGCAATGTGTTAAGCATTGGACTGCTATCTAAAGGGTTAATAGTTTGACCTTACTACCTGCTCTGCAGGAAAAATATGAGGCTTTTAATTCCCATAAAGATTTACAGACTCAGGGCTGAGTCCCGGTAGCGTAGTGGTTGTGCGTGGGACTGCGGCCCACTGAGATGGAGGTTCGATTCCAGCTCCACGGAGCAAAGGCTGGGCCTCCTACTCCCACCACCTGAGGGCAGTGATGCCTAAAAAAAAAAAAAAAAAAAAGATTTACAGACTCAGAAATCCATTAGTGTTGCTCAACACTATTCTATTGGGTCAAGATAAACAGACTCAATGGCAGTGAGTATGGTTTTAGTTTTGGGTTTTCTATCACCTTAGCCTTTCAAGATCCTGATTTCTTCCTACATCCCCGTGCCTTTTAAATCACTTCTGGTCATACAAAGAGGTCTAGCTGTTGAGTCATGTTCTCACTGAAACAGGTCACATTTTCAAATTGCATAAGGGAGGACTGTGAGTCAGACAGTATGTTCTCTTCCAGGAATTCCTGGGTTTGGGCTAACTTGGAGGGTATCGCCTATGCTCTAAGATATGGTTTAAGCTAGAAGGAGCCAGAATTATTTTTTCCAAAATGGTCTTGTGATGGAATGCTATCTATAAGGATCCTCAAGATGGAAGATCTAGATAATAGAAAACTTGATAGCAGAGTAACATACCAAACCTTGACTAACTGAAAAATTGGATGGAAATCTAAGAATTTCATAAGTAGTTCTACTCTGTCATATAAGGTTGTATGATGGAGTTTTGCCAGACCAAAATCTTCATCACAAATTAACTTCATTCAACACTTCAACAGCACAAAGGGTGAATATGCATGTGGACTTCTCTGGATGGAATAGACAGATATCAAATTAATTACATGGGTAGAAAGAGAATATGGACTGAGGCTAGGGGCCAGCTTTGAAAGAGACTATCATTTGCTTAAATTTAAGTTCAGTTTGAAGGTAAAGAAACTCAAAACAATCCATGAGAGTCATAATTTGATATTGATTGTATCCCACTGAAATTTTAAGAACATTTCAAGAACAGATTTGATGCATTGAATGTTTATCACAGAAGATCTGATGAGCTGTGAGATGACATCAAGATTTTTCAAAAGACAAGAAACAATGAAAATATCAAAATAGATACCAAAAAAAACTCCTAAACTTGCTCTTACTTACAGAGAAGCTAAGTCAACTAGAGGTAGTGAAATCAAGGAACTAACAGAAAATTTCAAAAAAATCTATGGAAGGCAAAGTAAATACTTTAGCATTATCTTGAAATGTTCAATGATCGAGAGTTGGAAAACAACAACAGCAAGAAAGATCATGCTCAGTATAACTCAAACTGAAAGAGCTTCCTCAAAATTCAGACCTCAAGTTGCTAGATTGAGAGATTTTAAATAGGAAAAGCACAGGAAACTTTATACTCCTATAAGCAGTCAGTCTAAAAAACCCACAAAGGTGTGGGAAGGGATAGATAAAGCAAATGCAGGGACAATTTCATCCTGTCCTATAGAACCCATGTAAGCTAGAAACAACTCAATGGCAGTAGGTTTTTCAGGCTTTTCCCTGTAGTTGTCAAAATATTGACTAATGCAGAAAGCTACAAAAGAAGATGGACAGAGTCACTGTACTGAAAAGAACTAGTTGGCAACCACATATGAGCAAGAGCTGGTGACATTGAAGGAAGAAACTTGAGCTGTACTGAAGCCAAAAACAAGGCTCCAGGAACTAATAGAATATCATTTGAAATGTTTCAATAAGCACACACTCATGTATGCCAAGAAATGTGGATGATAAGCTAGTTGGTCAACAGACTGGCAAAGATTCATATTTATGCCTATTTGAAAGAAAGATGACGTAATAGATTGCTAAATTATAAAGCAAGATTATTAATATCACAAGCAAGTAAAATTTTACTAAAGATCACTCAACAGTTGCAGCAGAACATTGACAGAGCTGCCAGAATTCCAGGCTGAATTCAGAAAAGGACTTGGAACAAGGGATATCATTGTTGATGATAGAGAGATATTGGCTCAAAGCAGAGAATAACAGAAATGTGTTTACTTGTGTTTTTGCTTTTTTTTCTTTTTGTTTTTTCTGTGGATACCTGAGGAGCTCTGTAGTCCTGAGGCCAAGGGAGATGCTGCATAAACTCCAAGAAGCAACTTGAGAAGCAGAAGTCTACTTGTATTTTATAGAGCATGAAAATGCATTTGGTTGTGTGGACCATGACAAACCACGGTTAACCTAGGGATGAATGAGAATTCAGATCACTTGGTTGTGTTCATGTGGGTTTATAAATGCTCAAGATGTACAAACAGCAAAAACGAATACTGCATGATTTAAAAATCAAGAAAAATGTGGGTAAATGTTGTGTCCTACATCCAAACTTATTCAATTTGTATGCTGTGTAATTATCAGAGGTGATGGATTATATGAAGGAGAGTGTGGCATCTGGATTGAATGAGCGCTTGCTTATTAACCACCTACAATATGCAGAAGACACACCTAATTTAATTAAATGGAAGAAAACTTGAATTTGTTAAAAAGGATCAAGGATTGCAGCTTTCAATAGAAATTAGAATTCAATTTAAATAAAACCAAAATCCTCACAATGGGAACAATAGGTAATATTATAATAAATTGAAAAAGATTGAAGTTGTCAATGATACATCTTGCTTGGATTCTTAATCAATGCTTATGAAAACAACAGTCAAGAGATCAAATGATACCCTACAGTCTTCTTGG
The DNA here is from genome assembly GCA_004026705.1 of Nesogale talazaci. Lineage (NCBI taxonomy): Eukaryota > Metazoa > Chordata > Mammalia > Afrosoricida > Tenrecidae > Nesogale > Nesogale talazaci. Next base: position 4,271 of record PVJH01043389.1, on the reverse strand, counting down.
TGCCTTAACAGCTTCACACAGGGAAGTCATCCTCCAGGATTGGGGTGCCATTTATGGGGTCTATACCATCCCTTTCTCTATCTCTTTCTTGGTTTGTTTTCATGTGGGAGTGTCATGCTAGCCCCTCCAACCTGTAGATTTAGTATTGCCCTCTGTTGCACATACTTCGATAAAGGGGGTGGAGGGGGCATGGAGTTTGGTTCTGACTGGATCCATTGCTGCAACCCAATGTTTTCATGCGTGTCTCTATGTGGCTAAGTTGCCTCAAGATTTGGTGTGCTGTGATGGGGTCTGCATGCACACTCCCAATTCTGGGGAGACATGATACTCTCCCCTTGACGGGTTAGTGCCCTGCTCCCCCCATATCATAATATCCATTTTTGCTTCTCCCCTTTTCTCCCTCCCCCTTTGCCCCCAGTGTTAATCCGGGTTGACTAAAGAAACAAATTTAAGAGACTTATAAGTTTATAACAAATAACTTTAAATAAAGAGGAATTGTATATTGAGAAAACATCCCAACCCAGTCCAGTCCAAGTCTAATCATCCGATATTGGATTTCAGACTCATAGGTCTGATACTAGTCATAAATTCCTCTCCAGACTCATACAACACATGCAATGATACTGAATGCAGAAAGATCACAGGACAGTGGGTAAAAAGTCTTGTGGATTCAGTGGTGGTGGAGACATCTCAGCACTAGCATGAATCTTCATGTGGCTCCTCCAATTCCTGCCTCTGCCTCCTTCAGCATAGCTCCATGAGGCTTGTCAACAGGAATGTCTCATTGAGGGAGTATGTGTCCCAACTCTAGGGAGGAAGACAGGAGTGCCCAGAATCCTCAGGTGAAGTCCATGCCAACACAGAAGCTTCATTGACTGTGACCTGATTGACAAGGTAGACTCCACCCCTTTGCAAATTGAAAAATTATGTAACTGCCACACCCCCTTTCCCCTTCTTTGTGTTGGAAAGCTCCTTGAGTTTGGTCTGACTTTGAGTTTGGTCTGACCTTCTCCAGACTGCCTGTACCTTAACCCATAAAGTATGAAAAAAGTGGCTTTTCTTCTAAACCAGTGGTTCTCAACCTTCCTAATGCCGCGATCTTTTAATATAGTTTCTCTTGTTGTGGTGGCCCCCCGAGCACAAAATTATTTTTGTTTCTATTTCATAACTGTAATTTTGCTACTGTTATAAATCGGTGACCCCAGTGAAAGAGTCATTTGACCTCCAAAGGGGTTGCAAACTACAGGTTTAGAACTGCAACTTTATAGTGACTATTAAGATTCAGGCAGTATTTAAAACAGCCTCTAGACATAAATTTATTGATTTTAAATGCAGTTTCAATCTCTGGGTTGTGCAAACTTTCTTTTTTTGTGATGTTTATTTTGAAGTTCTATTTATTCATTTTGATTTTTCCCATTTCATTCAAATTTTTTACTAATCATTTTATTGGGAGCTCTTACAATTCTCAGGGCAATGAATCATTCAATCATATTAAACATACTTTCATGTATGCTGCCATCAACATCTCTAAAACATTTCCTTCATACTGTACCCTTTGTATAAACTCTTCTATCCCCTCTGGCCTCCACCCTCCCACCTTGGAAATCCTTGATCAGTTATATATTATTGCTACGTCATGCCTTACTCTGTCCATTGTCTCCCTTCACCTGCATTTCTGTTATTTGTTCCCATTTGTGGTTGGGCTATATATCCAACTTTGGGATCAACTACCCTTTCACCTCCCCCCAACTCCACGCCCCCCCAGTCCCCTCCTCCATGAAAGCTATATTCCCACTATTTTTCCTGGAGGTTTTATCTGTACAGAATCCCATATGTCAGGAACTCTTATCTGTATCGATGTGTGTATTGCGGTCTAGCTTGATTTGTAATGTAGAACTGGATCAAGGTATTTTGAGGAGGAGGGCATTCAGGAACTACAGGAATGATGTGTGTTTTGTCAATGCTATACTGCACCCTGGTTGAATTGTCTCTTCCTTATAATCCTCTGTAGGGGGGTGTCCAATTGTCTACAGATAGGCATTGGATCTCTACAACAACCCCCCTTATTCATATCAATAAAAATGTTTGAATTTTTTGATACCTGATGCCTTATCCTGTTGACAACTCACGATCACACAGTCTGGGGTGCTTCTTCCATTTTCCACTGCTATATGGCTCCATAACTTACTTCAAGTCTTTAAAACCCCAGACCTCTATCTTTTGATAGCCAGGCACCATCCACTTTCTTCACCACATTTGCTTAGGCACCCACTTTGTCTTCAGTGATGACATTGGGAAGGATGTGCACACATTCTGTGCCTGGCTACTAACTTACTGGCTGTTGGAACCCACTCATGACCCCGTAACATCAAAATATGGCCATCCTCTTTCATGAAGATTACAGCCAAGAAAACAAGTGGCACTATTCTACTCTGTCACATGAGCTCATTCTAAATCAGAACTGACTTGTTGACAGTTTCTTTTTTTCTTGTTTGTAAATTATCTGTTTAAACCTGACAAAGCCATAGTGGTGTGATGGTTACACACTGGGGTTCCAACTGCAAGATCAGTAATTCAAAAACAACAGCTGCTCTGCAGGATTATGATGTAGCTTTCTATTCCCATAAAAAGTTATAATCTCAGAAGTGCACAGGAGTAGATGTATTCTGTCTGATAGGGCAACTATGAGCTGGAATCTATTCTCTGGGAACGAGGTAACCATGAGAATCCATTAACTAAACCAACCAAGTTTTGTTATCTATAAAATTTGAGATAAATACTGTTAACTTCACAAATTGTCTTGTGAGCAAAATTAACTTTACCCAGTGAATTCTTTAGTGTATGGCACATAAGTACTTATAGCTGAATGTGGTAGTTACATAATCTGCTGTCAGTTTGAGAGGATTACCAGTCTGGCCTGTCAATCAAGACACAATAAAAGAGGTCTGTGTGGGCATGGCCTTCTCCTGAGAACGCTGAGGAATTCTATATTTTCCTCCTTGGAGATGGGAGACACTCTGACGTCTTCTCTCTCTTGGTTCACTCTCTTGGAGACGCTCTACTCACTGCCTTCGAGACATCCCCGAGTAGAAACCGCGTGGACCTACCCTGATGCAACTGTGGGTACTGGAGCAACTGCACAGAGCCCCCTGCCAGCACTGAGATGCTTACACTGCCACCGGCTTTGCACCTACTGGCTTGGGATATTTCTGCATTCAGCATTACTGCATGTGTCTCGTGAGTCTGAAGAGGACTTCATAGATTGGTATCTGACATCTGGACTTTTGTGGGCTTGGAATAAATTGGGTTGGGATACTTCTTAATGTAAAATTATCTTTTCATAAAGCTTTCTCATATTTATTTGTATTCATGTATTTGTTTCTCTAGTCTATCCTGACAAATACACTAACTGTTATTTGTTCAATGATAATTTGACCATCACCAAATCCTTATAAACATATACTCTTTCTTGTAGACATAATCTACTCAAATATAGAAAAGGGCAGTTTATTTCCCCAACAGCAAGGTATAACAATATAAAATGAAATGAAGTCATCCTCTCTATTGGGTCAATTCCATCTCATTGTGAGTCCACACAGAGTTTCTGAGTCCATAAATACTTTGTGAAGCAGACGCCCTCAGCTTTCTGTCGTGGAGTGGCAGATGGGCTGAAGCCCCACATTGGTGGTTAGCAACCCAAAGTCTAATTCACAGCTCTATTAGGATTGCCTGCATGTTTTGATACTTGCTGCTGTTGGGCAGAAAAGAGAATGTTTTCTTTCATCTGTTTTTTTTTGTTGTTGTTGTTGTTGTTAAAAATCACATTTTTAGGACAAAACCATGGGATATTAGCAAATTCATAATTCAGCACTGCCCACACACCTTTTTATCTAAGCACACATATTCTCACTTTCTGAAGAAGCAAGAAACACCACTTGTAACAACTTCTTTCTGAGTAAAACACCACAGGAGAATCCCATTTGGAAAAGGGGCCCAGAAGTATAGGGTGGATGGTTTATGTGACTTGTCCAACTCTCATTACTGAGATGGTCACAGACTAGGAAAAAGAAACAGAATTTCAGGCAAAAATGGTAGGAACAAAATGGGTTTAAGTTGTGAGAATACTTTTTGAAGTAGAAAATGTGAAGCTTCTGGGGCTTAGTATGCTATAGAATGTTAAAAGAAATATTTTAGTAAGAGTCATAGACCAAGTACTTAACCACATCACATTTCAAAGAAACATCTATAAATAATTTCTCTTTGAACTGGGG
>PVJH01043388.1:0-13543 GCA_004026705.1 Nesogale talazaci | reverse complement strand
AGCGATCTCGAACAGAGTGGCACACACGACTAGTATGTGATAAGACCCTCTGCCTCCGTGAGCTGAACTTGACAGCCAATGACGGGTAAGATCAGGAGCACTCTTTACCAACCTAAGACAGGCCATGGTGACATTAGAAGGCCATTGACCGATGACGGGTAAGGACTGAGTGTGTGTCCTGACAACCTAAGACAGGCGGCGTTCCCGGGAGGATATTACTTGAAAAAATAAAAAAGGAGGACCTGTCAGGAGCCCTCCGGCTCAGACATGCTTGACCTGGCTACAGGCCGAATATGCCTGAACTCTGTTGCAGTTTGTTGCCTGGGGTTTGTAGTTTGTCGCCTTTGTAACTGTAAACAGCCCTGGTCTCTGAAGCCAGACTTGCAGCTGTGCTGCCATTCACTTGTTAATTTTGAAGATCACAATATGCTAATTGCCTAAGCTTGCTTGCCCTATAAAACGGGCTTACTTCTCACAAATAAAAAAAAAAAAAAAGAACCTCACCCCATCCCAGAAAAGATGTAACTACTGACACAACGTATGTATGTATGTATGTATACATTATGATGAGTGCTGTATGAGTCCCCAATAAAATGAATTAAAAAAAAAATTCTTGATCGTTGCAGCCTGACCTCTTGTCCTTGGGTGGGGATTGACTTAGCTAAAGCTTTCAGGGGGAGAGACCCATTATCTTAATTATAGATGGTTGTTTCTATCTTTGATGGGACACACAAAAGCTTCTAACTGCTGGAACCATTAGGGAGATTAATACCTAAAGTTTGGGGTCTCCCTGTCTCCTGAGAGGAAAACCTCTACTGTAAGCTTATCAGAAGTGAGTGGGCCTCCTTTGCGGGTGGGACGATCTACACTCTGATTGTGGTGGATAGCTAATAATCCTAAGAACAGTTGCTGATCTATTTCAGTTGACCTTCAGGTGCAGTCATATGCCATGTGTAGCAAGAAGTTTAAGTTAGACATATATTTGGGGCACAACTTGGGAGAAATCTTTGCTTCCCACAACCCTTGACCACTTAAAATTCTTAGTTTTTTTTTTTTGGGGGGCATCACTGCTCTCCGGTGGTGGGAGTAGGAGGCCCAGCCCCACTGCTGGAATTGAACCTCCGTCCCAGTGGGCCGCAGTCCCGCGCACAACCACTAGGCCACCGGGGCTCAGCCCCTTAAAATTCTTAGTTTTTGCAGCTTGCTCTTATCTTCTGAATTTTTGATAATTGACAGCCTGGCCTGAACTTTAATTTTAAACAATGTTCCCCATGTCCAATACATGTAGGAAGCCCTTTAACCCCAGCTTCAGAGGATGTAATCATAGTGCCTTCTTTGTTTGCTCGAAATGGCCCTCAATCATCTAGAGGCCCAGGGATCCAGGAGGATTCATTAACATAAATGGGAGCAGTAGGATCAGTTCAAGAGACTTCTCTGTTCAGGAGTGGGCTAGGAATTAGGTCCAGTAGTAAAATTCTCAGCATTTACCTGAGTAGTCAAAATAGCCATCATCGCTAAAAACAAATGAGAAGTTGTCATCCCCTGTCCTTTCGTGCTTAACTTTTTAATCTGTCCCCACGCTGGCAAGTCAGCATGTCGAGTCCTGATCAAGGGAGCGCCAACGGCTTTTTTGGTAATGTCATGTCAGCAAAGTGCCAGTTCAGTCCGCTCCAAGGCCAAGGTCTCTTTTGGGCCACCACGTAATTTTATTCACTTCTCTGGACCCACGATTTCTTTTCTCCTATGGACATATAAGCAGACCTCCTTCCCCATTTTATGACCATAGCTGGTTGCCATTTGTCTTGTTCAAAACTCTTATATCATATAGGCTGTTCTATAGCTTTAGAAATATTATTTTCCCAATGCAATTCAGCAGCCGTGAAATTACTGCCATTTGAATTTAGAAAATTTGAAATATATAAAAATGTATAAATTTTTAATATATAATATAATATAAAATATATAAAAATGTAAAAAGTCACCTTCTTGGATGACTATCACCATATCCCCCCTTTTGTTTCAAAAGCAACTCTTTTAAAGTCCGATTTTGGCATTCAATAATAGCTTGACCAGTACTATTTCCTGGAATACCAGTCAAATGTTAAATTCCATATACATGGGAAAAAGCTAAACATTTTTTAGAAACATAAGCAGAACCACTATCTGTTTTAATAGCACGTGGAATTCCCATAATAGCAAATGCTTCGAACAAATGAGTAATAACAGTATCAACACATTCGTAGTAGCAGGGATTCCAACAACTCCTTGAGAAGGTTCTAATAACAAATTATGAGGAATGATAAGATATAAAGCAGTATTTCAGAAGTAGCATGTAGTAGATCAGAGATATTTAATTGTCCATCTACACATGCTTTATCCTCAAGCTTACTGGAAAGTGTAATCTCCTCAAATTGTTCCTGATGGGGCCTGAGGGCAGCTCCTGGTGAAGTTTCCTGAATTGAAAAATAGGGGTGACAAGAGATTGCCATCTTTATCTTTGACTGACCTATCCTCATTAGTCCAATGAATTCCTTTGTGACATTGCTGGCATATGCTGGGTGGAATAGCATTCCCATTTTTTCCCTGGTTTCTTACAATTTTTGTTGATATGCCTTATCTTCTCACATTTGAAATATTTAGCTCTTGTTTTCACTATTGGCAGCTCACTTTGACCTTCTGAAATTTACTTAAACTTAAAGAATCACTAACTACGAAAATTGCATTACATAAGTGTTAGCAAAGGGTTTGAGGTTTACTGGGAGTCTTTTTTGCTGCATTGCATCAAGGTCACTATGACCACTGTTTAATTTAGAGTTAAACCCTGAGTAGTGGATGGAGACACAGACTCCAACAGATATCAGTTGAAGGAAAGAAGTTTGCAGTTTAGGGAAATACCCAGCACATTTTACAGCAGTAGAAAGACAGGATAAAAAATCAGGAAAATATTTACTAGGTTCATGTAAAATTTTAATAAATATTTTTCTGTTCCTCACTTTTCATCTAATTTTGCAAAGAACATAAGCATAGATTATGAATTTATTCAGTAATATCATCTCCAAAGATGGCTTGCTGAGCAGTAGCAGCAAAGGGACCAGTGTCAGTCAGTTGTTTAAAAGTTGCTTCTGGTGGCTGCCCTATTAATTTGAGACTGTTTCATAGCTTCTTCATGCCATCAAGTTTTAAATTGAATATACTGGCCACTGCTTTAACTGAATTATCCTAATCTAAGGGAATCATAATATTGTCAGTACCATAAGAGTATAAAAGCCCTTGAACATAAGGTTACTGTGCTCCATAAGAGTGTACAGCTTCCTTTAAAGCTTTTAAAATCTTAAACTCATGATCACACCATACTCACCCCTTAGGGTGTTGAATATCAGCAGCTACTTCCATTCTAATAACAAGGAAAAAAGCAGTCATGGATATGGGAGAGGGTAAAGAAGTTTCATTTAATTCACATAAAAATTTCAAGTTTTCAGCTGGAATTCAAGGCATAACCTTATTCTCTTTGGGATATGTTGGAGGCTTTTCCTCAAAATAAGAGACTGTTAGTTCTACAACTGCCTTTCCAGAATCTAACTAAAGACACAGGCATTTTATTAACTAAATAAGCCAAAATCTTTAATTCCTCATATATGGAAAACTTATTCTCATCTTCAGAGGAGGAATCCTATTATGAAGAAGAAGATTTAACTTCAGAACTATCCTAAACTTTGTCATATGTAGGATTACTAGATGGGCCCATACCAGCAGCTCCTGCAACACTTTCACAAACAGGTTTTTCTCTTTCACTGTCAGTATCTGACTGAAATGGTTTTATAGCAATATTAACTAAAGACAATATTGCCCAAACATCATGATCAATGGTTTCACCTTTTTGAGGTGCCCTTCTTAAATCCCAAGTCACCTATTTTCATACTTTAACATTTAATTCATTCTTGTTTTCAGGATGAAACCAACTGCAATATTTATGTACATAAGTAAAGAGTTTGTTAAAAGTTTGAGATGGGACTTTTACCCCCGTTGTTTTAAATAGCTTTCAAAACTTCCTATATTGTTTTTCTGTAGATAAAGAATTTTCCATGACTCTGCCTTTTTTTAAAAAAATCATTTTATTGGGGGCTCATACAACTCTTATCACAATCAATACATACATCTATTGTATGCAGACCACATTTGTACATTTGCTGCTATCATCATTCTTGAAACACCCTCCTTCTACTTAGGCCCTTGATATCAGCTCCTCATATTTCCCCTCCCTCCTCTGTTCCCCTTCCTAATGAACCCTTAATAATTTACAAATTATCATTATTTAGTCATATTATACACTGTCCAATGTGCCCCTTCATCCATTTCCCTGTTGTCCATACCCAAGGGAGGAGGGTAAATGTAGGTCCCAGCAATCAGTTTCCCCCTTTCTACTCCACCTTCCCTCCACCTTCCTGGGATCACCACTCTCACTACTGGTTCTGAAGAAGGGAATGATATCAGAGATAGTGGTCTCAAATCCATTTCCAGGGTCTCTGTGACTTAAGTCTCCAGAGAATCCCCTCTGTCCATAGTTTAGGGATGTGAATAACCTTTCTCTTAGACAGAGAGCATTATGACCTCAATTATGGCAGATGTAGTTTAGATAAAATATAATACCTGATCACTTGATCTCCCTTTTGGTCCACTTTGAAGCCATTTCATATTGTTTTTTAAAAAGTGAGTGGGAAATACACACACATTGAGCCTCTGGTAAATCCATGAGGCTCATGAGCCATGGACCAGGGACATGCAGAACCTTGCTGTTGCGTGGGATGCAATGAAAAGTGGGTTGATGCAGAACCCATTAAGTTAAAATCAAACACCTTAACATTTGTTCTCCTTTTTTGGCTCTTTTAAAGCTTGTTCTGGTTTTTTTAATTTCTTTTTTTTTATCATTTTATTGGGGGCTCATACAACTCCCATCACAATCCATACATCCATCCACTGTATGAAAAGCACATTTGTGCACTTGTTGCCATCATCATACTCAAAACATTTTCTTTCTACTTAAGTTTCTGGTATCAGTTTCTCATATTTCCCCTCCCTCCCTGAACCACCCTCTCCAATGAACCCTCAATAATTTATAAATTATTATTATTTTGTCATATCCTACACTGTCTGATGTCTCCCTTCACTCACTTCCCTTTTGTCTGCACCCCGGGGAGGAGGTCATATGTAGATCCTTGTAATTGTTTCGCTCTTTCTACTCCACCCTCCCTCCACCCTACTGGTAATGCCACTCTCACTATTGGTCCTGAAGGGATCATTTGTCCTGGATTCCCCATGTTTCTGATTTTTATCTTTACTAGTATACATCTGGGCTAGCTGGCTTTGGAAGGTAGAATTGGGATCATGATAGTGGGGGGGTGGGTGTAGGAAACATTTTATAACTAGAGGAAAGTTGCATATTTCACCGTTGCTACATTGTACATCTCCTCTCTCTGACCCTTCTGTAAGGGGATGTCACTTCACCTATAGATGGGCTTTGGGTCCCCAATCTGTATTTCCCCTCATTTATAATGATATAACTTTTAGTTCTTTGATGCCTGATACCTGATCCCTTCTACACCTCACGGTCACGCAGGCTGGTGTGCTTCTTCCATGTGGGTTTTACTGCTTCTGAGCTAGATGGTTCTTTGTTTATCTTCAAGCCTTTAAGACCCCAGATGCTATACCTTTTGATAGCCGGGCACCATCAGCTTTCTTCACTTTTGCTTATACACACATTTGTCTTTAGTGATTATGTCAGAAATGTGAGCATCATGGAATGCCAATTTAATAAAACAAAGTGTTCTTGCATTGAGAAAGTATTTGAGTGGAGGTCCAGTGCCCATCTACTGTCTTAATAATAAACCTATAAGTATATGCACATAGATATATTTCCTCACCATCATATAAAATATATTTACCTATATACATGTATTTTTTTCATGCCTATATTTAGAACTCTATTAATGTCTTTTAATCCCCAGTCCTTTCCTCTTACTTTCCTCTTGTCCCTCTATCATGCTCAGCCTTTAATTGGGTTTCAATAATTTCTCTCTCCTACATTACCCTTGATCAATCCCTATCAGGCCTCTTACATCCACCTTGGGATCGCTTGTTGTTCTCTTATCCTTGAGTTGGTCAACTCCACCTCTTTTCCCCCACCTCCACATCTCCCATTTTCCCCAGAACCATCAGTTTCATTGTTTTCTCCTCTAGACTGTTCATCCAACCTATCTTATCTAGATAGACTTGCAGAAATAATAACATGTACCTAAAACCCAAAACATTGCAAGAGATAGTGACAAAAGAAAACAAAACGATGCCAACAACAACCAAAAAAACCAATGTCCAGAAAAAATATATAAATAATTTAATAATGACAAAATGACAAAAGAAAATCGTGTAAATAGTTCAAGGTCTATTCATTGACCTCCAGGAGTGTCCTCTGGTTGGGTCTGATGGGGAACCTGGCCTAAAAGTATATCTTTGGCACTCTCTTGAGAACTCCATGCTCTGCTCCCCCTGCTTCTCTGCTGCACACCCTTAGTGTGTTGCCTTGGTGTGGTGGGGTGGGATCAGACAGGGTGCAGTCTCAACCCTGCTTCTCTATTGTTGACCCTGTAGGGCCTTGGTTCAGCGAGGGGGCCGGCCATATTGTCCTCCCTGTGCATTGGCTATTCTAAGTGGGGATATTGTCCTCAAGGGTGGGCGTTCCTCCCCCTTCATTTGCTCTTGTGTGCTCTGGTCAGACATGTCTCTCTCCCCGAGCTACAGTCCTCCAAAGCAAACTCCCCCGGGGCTGTCCACAGAGTTGGGATTGAGGCTGGGTCCTTCACAGACTCCCTGCACCATGCTGTAATGCTGCATTCACATCTAGGAACACCAGGTTTAAGTTTGGTCCCTCTTTCCCTGTGGAAATAAAACAATACACTCTCCTTGGGTGGATTAGTGTCCCATTCCCTCACTACACATCTCCCCCACCCTGTCAGTTGGCTACCATATGCAGCCCTGGATTCTGGCCCCTGCCATACTACCTGGATATAGTAACTTTTCCCCTATGCCTCTTTTGCATTTTTTTTAAATAACTTACCTCAACAGACTCATGGTGTACTTGTCCTTTTGCACTTGACTTACTTCACTTAGCATAATTTCCTCCAGTTCTTCCCATGCAGTGATGTGCTTTGTGTGTTCATCACTGCTTTTTAACAATGTATGTATGTATGTAGCACAGTTTTTTAATCCATGGAAATTTGGGTTGTTTCCAACCTCTTGCAATTGTGAACTGTGCAGGGATGAACTTGGAGCACAGATTTCTGACTGGTTTGTTTCTTGCCTCATCTGGGTATATGTCCAGTAGGGGGATTGCTGTGTCATATGGTAGCTCAATTTCCATCTGTTTTAGATATCTCCAAATCAATTTCCCTAGTGGCTGTACATATCTACAGATCCACCAGCAGTGAATGAGAGTTCCTGTCTCCCCACAGTACCTTCAGCACTTGTTTTCTGATTTTTGAATTGGGCTATCTTTGAGTGTGTTAGGTAGTATCTCATTGTTGTTTTGATTTGCATTTCTCTTATGGCTAATGATCGGAAACATTTTCTCATATGTGTATTGGCCATTCTGATTTCTGCCTCTGTGAAACTTCTGTTCAGGTCCTTTGCCCACATCCTTAATGGGCAGTTAGTTTTGTTCTTTTTGGAAGCTATCAGCGTATTGTAGATTTTAGTTATAAGGCCTTTGTCTGATGTGTCATTGCTAAAGATGTTTTCTTAGTCCATGGGCTCTCTTATTATTCTCTTGGTGAATTCTTTAGATGTACATGGGTGTTTTATCTTCAGTATATCCATCTGTCAATTTGTGCCTCTTCTGTGTTTGTATCCTTCCCTATTTCTGATAGATTAAATATTCCCTGTGTCAAAGTTCTCAGATTGGTCCCAATTCCCTTATTGATGGCCCACTAGTTTGAGGCTTTATTTCTAGGTCTGTGATTCACATTGAGTTTATTCTTGTGCATGGAATGAAGTAATTTTTCTACAGGTAGATATCCATTTTTTTCCAACACCACTTGTTGAAGAGGGCATCTTCTTCCCATTTGATATTTTTTGGTCCTTATAAAAGATCAGTTGTCTGTATGCTGGTGATTTTATTTCTGGGTTTTCAGCTTTTTTACATTGGTCTGAATATCTATCATTATGTCATTGCCATGCTGTTTTGACCACTGTGGCTAAATGTGCTAAATTTAGCTAATAATAATATGTGCTAAAGTCAAATAAAGCAAGCCCTCCCATTGTGTCCTTCTTCTTGAGGAATTCTCTGTTAATTCTGAGCTTCTTCCCTTTCCATATGAAGTTGGTAATCATTTTTTTTTTGCCATTTCTTTGAAGAAAGATGAGGGTAATTGTATTGGAATTGCATTAAACTTATATAGTGCCTTGGGTGGAACTGACATCTTTACTATATTGAGTCTTCCATTCGATGAGCATGGATTCTTCCATTTGTTGCCGTTACTCTTGGTTTCTTGTAATAATGTTCTGTAATTTTCGTGATATAGATCTTTCGTTCTCTTAGTCAGGTTTATCCCTAGATATTACAATTTGTGCTTGGCTATTGTGAAGGGTATCACCTTTTTTTATCTCCTCTTCTGTGGTCTTATCCCATGTGTATAGCAGTCCGATAGACTTCTGTTTGTTGATCTTATATCCTGCCACTCTGCCATACTCTCTATTGCTTCCAGTACTTCTCTTGTGGAACTTTTGGGATTTTCAATATATAAAATCATATCATCTGCAAATAACGATAGTTTCACCTCTTCCTTCCCCAGGCAAATACCTGTGATGTCTTTTCTTTGCCTTATAGTGTTAGCTAAAACCTCCAGTACCATATTAAAGAAGAGTGGGGACAAAGGGCATTCTTATCTGATCCCCTTTTTCAGTGGGATTGTGTTCGTCTTTTCTCCATTGGATACCACATTGGCTGTTGGTTTTTCATATATAGCTTATATTGTTTTGAGGAACTTTCCTTATTCTCGAATGTCTTAAACAGGAATTGGTGTTGCATGTTGTTAAATGTTTTTTCCACTTCTATCGATATCATCATGTGGTTTTTAAAGTTTTTTATGTCAATGTGACAAATGATACTAATGGTCTTTCCTATGTTGAACCATCCCTGCATCCCGGGTATGAACCCCACATGTGAATTCTTTGTTTTTATGTACTTTTGTATTCTATTAGGCAGTATTTTAGTAAGGATTTTTGCATCAATGTTCATTAAGGATATTGGTCTGTAGTTCTGAATTCTTGTGGGATCTTTGCCCAGTTGCAATATCAGTGTTTTACTAGCTTAATAGAAGGGGTTCAGGAGTTTGCCATCTTTTTCTATGTTTTGGAAGAGTTTGCATAGGATTGGTATCAGTTCTTCTCTGAATACTTGGTAGAATTCTCCTGTAAAGCCATCTGGTCCAGGGGATTTTTGTTGTTGTTGGTAATTCTTTGATAATCTTGTCTATTTCTTCTATTGTTATGGGTCTGTTGAGATTCCTGATGTCCATTGGGGATAGTCTAGGGAAGGAATGTTTTTCCAAGAATTTGTCCATGTCTTCCAAGTTGTTGGATTCATTGGGATACAGTCCTTCGTAGTACTGTACTATTATTCTTTTGATTTCATTTGGGTCAGTTGTGAAGTCCCCTCTTCCATCCCTCATTCTTGCTATTGAAATTTGTTCCCTCATTTCTGCCAGTTTGTCGATTTTGTTAATCCTTTCAAAGAACCAACTTTTAGCAGCATTATTTTTTCCATTGTTTTCTTATTTTCCTTCTCCTGAAGCTCAACCCTGATTTTTATTGCTTCTTTTCTTTTGCCATTTGTAGGATTGTCCTGCTGATTCTGCTCCAGTTGTTTTAAATTTTGTTCCAGCTTATCAGTTATGAGATACTCTTCCTTTTGCAGCTGTGTATGTATTTCTATGAAACGTCCTCTGATAACTGCCTTTGCTGTGTCCCATAAGATTTGGTGTGCTGTGTTTTCATTCTCATTGGCTTCTAGAAATGTCCTAGTTTCATCTCTGATCTGGGCCAGCACGCACTCCTTTTGCCATAGAGTTACTCACCTTCCAGTTATTTGCTCTTGTTTTCTTCCTCTTCCTTTTGTAGATTTCCAGCCTTATGGCACAGTGGTCAAAGAGAGAGGGCTGAATGATACCAATGTGCTTAAATTTATGTGGATTCACCTTATGCTCCAGCATGTGGTCTGTCTTCAAATACGTGACATGTGGACTTGAAAAGAATGTGAATTTTTTTGTATTTGGATGAAAAGCTCTGTAGATATCTATCCAGTCAAATTATCAAGTTGTAGTGGTTAGATCTCTAGCCTCCTCGTTGAATTTCTTTCCCTGTAATCTGTCTTTCTCAGAGAGTGGTGTATTGAAGTCACCCACTATAATTGTTGAGGGTGTGATTTCTGTTTTCTTCTTTTGGAGTGTTTGTTTGATGTATTCAGCGAGTCTCTCATTGGGGAATATATATTTAAAATGCTTATCGGTTCTTGGTCTACTGTTCCCTTGAGCATTATAGAGTGTCCCTCCTTATCTCTTTTTATGGTTGTCAATTTTATCTGAGATTAGGATTGCTACCACTGTTTTTTTTTAATTGTTATTTGCTTGATGTGCCTTTCTCCAGCCTTTGATTCTCAGCCTACTTTTGTCTGTAGTCTTGAGATGTGTCTCCTGTAGGCAGCAGATTGAGGGGATCTTTTAATGTCTGAATTCAGTCCATTGATTTTAGGGTTATTATCTCCATCTGTGGACTCTACAATGTCATTGACCTTTTGCGTTGGGTGTTTCCTTACCTCCCTTTCTTATCAATGTGTTATATGTATGTGTTTGTGAGATTGATCATTCTTGACTTTTTTCCACTCTTAAGCCAATCCTGTCATTGGGGCTATTTTTTTTCATTGCTGCCCTCTGGGTGAGGTTGTTCTTTGTGGCAATCTCTTATTTATACTTGATGAGTGCCATTCTCCTGTTCATACTGGGTAAGCAAGAATCTTTTGTAGGGCTGGGTTTCTTCTAATGTATTCTTTGAGTTTTTCCTTTTCTGGGAAAACTCTTACTTCTCCATATATCTTGATAGATAATCTGGCTGGGTAGAGTATTCTTAGGTTTGCGCTATTTTCCTTCAATTTTTGGAATATGTTACTCCACTCTCCCCTCTTCTTCATAGTGTTCACTGATAGTTCTGAGAATATTCTTATTTGGGAAACTTTATATGTGATTGCTTGTTTTTCCCTAGCTCCTCTCATGATTTTCTCCTTTTCCTCAAAGTTGGATAATCTATTATGTGCCTTGGTGACTTCTTCTTGTGATTCAGTCTAGCTGGTGTTCTTCCAGCCTCCTGAATGGCTGTCTGGTTTTCATTCATTCAGCTTGAGTAACCTTCCCCCCAAGAATTCTCAGGTTATTATTGCAGATGACTTCTTTGTTGTGTCTTTCTCCACTAATCAAATAATTCTGATGTTCCTCTTTGTGGCATCAGACAAAGCTCTTACATTTTCTTTAGTTTCCCTGATGATCGTATTAGATTTTTGTTTACATTTGTTAAAGTCCACTTGGCTATCCTCTAGGTTACTGGTGCAGTTTTCTGCTTCCTCCAGTTAGTTTTTGATATCTCATCCCTAAGCTCTTGTATTTCCCTTTTGTTTATGGACTTTATCTCCTTTATCATTTTATCCCTTTCCTGAATTGTTTCCCTCATATACTGTATGACTCCAAGCAGCATTCTGAAAAATTCTCTCTGTGGCCTATCAATGTCTGCTTCGTCTATGCACATCTCTAGGTTCAGGACATCTTCTGCTGTTGTCTTTTGTTTCTCCTGGTTTTTTTTTTTTTTCCATTGAGGTTGTTGGGCCTGATTACTGTTTGCATTGCATTGTTTTAGTGGAACCAGTTGCCATTTTCCAGGAGTTGAAAAGCATTGGCTTTCTCTAGGAGACTTGTCTTCAAACTTCCTGTGTCTAATTTCACTATGGAATTAGCCTACCACTCTATCCTCCTGTGACTTCACTCTTTCCCTAGCGAGTCAGTATTCTGTTATTTGGAGAGCAAGTTGCCTGGTCCTCTCAAGGGTCACTGGTTGAATTATTGTGCACCCACAAGCATGGTGCTATACTGCATGATCTCACTAGGAGCCATGATGCTGTAGCCTGCTGCAGCTTGGAGCATTGCACGGGGTGCGCAGGGGTGCCTGCTGCAAGGGGAATGCCACAGAAGGCTGGTAGGTTACCTGCTTTTGTGTAGAGCACCGTGCATGGTGGGTAGAATTGCTCTGATCAGGTAGATCACTGCAGAGGTTGGGCAATGGTTCCCACAGCAGAGCGGAACTTTCTAGTGTTAGCTGGAATGTCTTGGGCTGCGTGAGCTGTAACGCAGGCGGGAGGAAGTTCCCTCAGTCAGGTGGAACCACAGAAGACAGATAAGAGCTCTCCCAGCCACACAAAGTAACTGTATAGCTGAGCCCTGATCCCTGACTACAGAGCTGCAAGGGTTTAATTCCTGTGCCATGCTGGCAGCAAGCTGTGGCTCTGTTGAGATAAAGCCCCTGTGTTGGCTCCAATTTTTTTCAGCTCCAGCTCCAACACTGGCTGAGACAGTGGCAGACAATGACGGAGCTAGGGTCAAACCCTTGCCAGCTTCCACTGTGGTAAGCCAAAATTCCCCACCCTCTCAAAACCCTGTGGCTCTGTGCCTTCTAATCTTTATTTATTTATTTTAGCATCACTGCCTCTGGTGGTCATGGGGGCTACCCAGTGCTGCTCCTGAGAGCTGCCGCTGGATTTGAACCGCCAAGCCCGCAGGCCACAGTCCCACACTCAACCGCTTACGCCACCGGGGCTCAGCCCGCCTACTTATCTTTATGATGCTCCTCCTGAGATCCAGCAGTGTTGAATTTCCTTCTTAGTTACTCTGCTGGGCTGATTTCTACAGAGTCCCTCTGGGCTATTACTCTTTTGCCATCTTCCCAGAAGTCCCCTACTATATTTAAAAAAAATTTAAAAAAGGGCTGTTACAGCTCTTATAACATTCCATACATCAATTGTATCAAGCACATTGGTACATATGTTGTCATCATCATTTTCTA
The DNA here is from genome assembly GCA_004026705.1 of Nesogale talazaci. Classification (NCBI taxonomy): domain Eukaryota; kingdom Metazoa; phylum Chordata; class Mammalia; order Afrosoricida; family Tenrecidae; genus Nesogale; species Nesogale talazaci. Next base: position 394 of record PVJH01043388.1, on the reverse strand, counting down.
AACACTTACTTGCTATTTGAGCCCTTGGCATCAGTTCCTCTTATTTCCCTCCCTCCTTGTGCTGCAGCCGCCACCCCCCACCATGACACCTTGATAAATTATTATTATTTTCATATCTTACCACTATCTCCCTTCACTCATGTTTCTGTTGTTCATTTCCTCCACCCTTCTGTCAGGGTGGAGAGAGAGAGAGAGAGAGAGAGAGAGACAGAGAGAGAGAAGAGAGAGTGAACTTAAGCGTCAATGAGACTGTAAATCTTTTTTTAATAACTTTATTGGGGGCTCTTACAGCTATTATAACATTCAGTATATCATCTATATCAAGCACATTTGCACACATGTTGCCACATTCATTTTCAAACATTTTCCACATGAGCCCTTGGTATAAGCTCCT
>PVJH01043387.1:0-13652 GCA_004026705.1 Nesogale talazaci | reverse complement strand
GACCTCCACGCCGGGAATGAGGTTTTTCCAGAATCCTGTGCAGCTGGCGGGATCGGGGGCGGGGGGGGGGGGGGGGGGAGGCAGGGTCAAAGATAAGCAGGACAGACCGGGATGCCGTCATGCTCTGAAGGCCATGGCCACTGGGCCCGCTGGTGGTTGGGGAGGGCCTAGGGCAGTGGTTCTCCACTTTCCTCTCAACTTTAATACAGTTCCTCAGGGTGTGGTCCCTCACCTGCCCATAAGATTATTGCCGTTGCTACTTCATAGCTGTCATTTTGCAACTGTTAGGCATCGGACAGCCTCTGTAAAGAGTTGTTGAGCCCCCAATGGGGTCGCGACCCACAGTTGACAAATGCCGGCCTAGGGACAGTTGTTGGACGAGGTGTGTGGGTGACTTGGGGACAATGCTGGTCAGTCCTCTGTGGGCGGATTTGTTAGATTGCTGTTGGTTAGGGACCTGTGGAGTGGGTTGGTTAGGGATTGTCTTTCATTAGGGATCATCATGGATCTCGGACTGCCACTGGCTAGGGATCATTGCTGATAAGCAATCATCTTAGAGGCAGGCCCCCAGCAATTTTGGTTGTTCACGCTTCATCCTGAGTCTGCACTGACCTCTAGAAGCCGAGTCTGCCCCAGGCACTGGGCTGTGAAAACCTAGGGGCAGTGCCCCTCCGAGTCTGTGGCCCTGCTCAAGACTCTCCCCGGCCCTCCACACAGGCCCTGCCCGGCAGCACCAGGCACCGGGCTCGGTTCCAGCTGGGGACTGCTGAGTGACCCAGCTCCCGTCCAAAGCACCCACACTCTCAGCTCAGCTCAGCGCTGGGAGTTGTGCATTGCTGTCCCCTAACCTCACCGTGGGGCCACCCTCCTGAGAGAACTCTCTTGGCCTGTCTGTGACGTCACTCTGTCGTAGTTACATAATCTGTTGTCAATTTGAAAGGATTAAGGGTGAAGGGGTGGAGTCTAGGCTCTCAATCAGGTCACAGCCAATGAGGCCTCTGTGTGGGCGTGGCCTTCTCCTGAGGATGCTGGGAACTCCTGTCGTCCTCCTTGAAGGTAGGAGTCTCTCTCTCTGTCTCTCTCTCTCTGTTGCCTCCCTGGGAGACATCCCTGTGGAGAAAACACAGAGAGAGAGGCTGATGGAACCAGACCTCTGGAGTCAGAGAAGCCACGTGGAGACCCACACCAGCCCTGAGATGCTTCCACCACCACTGGATCCACAAGACTTCCCACCTACCGTTCTGTGACCTTCCTGCGTGCGGCATCATTGCATGTGTTCTGTGAGTCTGAAGAGGACTTTATAGATCGGTATTGGACATAGGGGCTAATATTGGACTTGTGGACTTAATCTGGGCTGGGATATTTTCTCAGTATTCAACTGCTCTTGTCTGTCAAGCTCTTTCTTATGCACTTTTTTTTCTTTTTTTTTGGGGGGGGGGGCATCACTGATCTCTGGCGGTGAGACTGGGAGGCCCAGCCCCACTGCAGGAATTGAACCTCCGTCCCAGTGGGCTGCAATCCCGCGCACAAGCACTATGCCACCGGGGCTCAGGCCTCTTATGCACTTTCTAGGTCTCTCCATGAATCTGTTTCTCTGGCCTACCTGGGCCAACACAGGAATTCAACAGCCCCACCCAGGCCCCTTCTCTGTGCCCCTTTGTCCAGGCCCTGGGATGGCACCACTGTGCGTCTGTGCCCACTTCTACTGCTTGGTGCTCAGATTCTTGTGGGTTCCCTGTTCTCCGTGTCCTTGTTGATTCCGGGAGTGTTTTTATTTTGCTGTTTGTCCCTTTCTGCTTTTGCAGCTGTTGGGAAGAGACACGGTGGGACCCTCCCCCTCCACCCCCATACACTGGTTGTGCAGGGGCCATTCAGAGACCTCCTTCGTGCTGCGCCACCACCTGGGGCCCCTGCTCAGTTGTCCTTTGGGGGAACATGCTGTGCACCTTTGGCCCCTCCTGGCAGAGCCTGCTGAAGGCCTGCTCGGTCCCTCCTCCCCTGAGGACAAACGTCGGCCCTCGTCTGGACGCTGCTAGTGGTTGTTGTAGCCGCGACGCCGTGCACAAGAGCACAAAACAGTGGCCGGCCCTGCACTGTCCTCACAGCCATCCCTCGGCCCAGCCCACGGCCGCAGCCGCAGTGTCCGTCCATCGCATCGAGGGCCCCCCTCTCTCTCGCCCCTCTCCGCTTTACCAAGCACAACGTCCTTCTCCAGGGACTGACCTCTCCTGACAGCCTGTCCAGCATCCGTGAGACCCAGTCTCCCCGTCCTCGCCTCCGAGCTGCTCTGGCCGTCCGTCCTCCAGGACATCAGTGAGTCCTGTCGGCAGCCATGGCACCTCCAATGCTCTTCTCCGCACCACCCTGCAGACCGTCGACTCTTCCACACTCCTCCCTGTCCCGTGCCCAGCGCTCAGCGTCAGCGACTGCACGGGGGACACCAGGCACCCTCGTCCTCAGAGTGACCCCTTGCTTGTCAGCGCTCTAACACGGTCTGTCCGCAGAGCTGCCCAAGGCCACCACGCAACCCTCTCCCTGCCGCCCCAAGGTACTGAAAGGACAGCTCCCCATGGGAGGACTGTCCGTGGCTGCCAGGGAAGCTGGTGACCCGTGGGGGTGTCCTGGGACGGTGGGGGCCAGCAGCAGCCTGGTCTCCATGTTCACAGAGGCGCAGCCTGGACGCCCAGCCCTCTGGTGGCCCTTGACCCTCCGTGCCATGTTCGGTGAATTTGAGGAAGGAAGAAGAGCTCTGAGTGCACCCACCCACCTGCCGGTGCCTGTGCGGGGGGCGGGGAGGGGCCTTGTCTGCGTGGTTGGTCACTGAGCCGGCTTCCACCCAGGGGGACATCCTGCACCCAGGTGTTTGCTCACAGAGGGGTCGTGCTCCTTGGGGAGTGGGTGGTGGATGGGGACTCTGGATGACAGCCTTTCTAGGTCTCAGTTGAGAAGAAACCGTCTGTCTCCCGCTGCCCCTCCACCCCACCCCTGGTCACCTGCCCTCTCCTCCCCTCGTGACCCATGAGGTCGGACCTCTGCCGGGTCTGACGCTGAACACCCAGCGCCGAGTGCTCTCCCTGCGTCCAACTCCCAGTGCCCTCGGGGGCCCAGAGTGATGGCGTCCTGGGGCCGTGCTCGGACGCCGGGGACGCAGGGCCAGCTGAGACGGAGGCTGCTCCCGAGGAGGCCCTGCTGGGGGACAGGGGTGAGCGGAGCACATGCGGCAGGGCCAGGGGTGTGCAGGGGCCACGTGGAGAGCTGGCCTGGGAGGGGAGAGGAGACAGGAGGAGCAGCATGGGTGCACCCCCAGTTGTGAGCGTCGGGGTGTGGGTTAGTCCAGAGAGACAGAGACACAAATCCCAACACTCACGTGTGTGTAAGAAAGAGCAGCTGAATATTGAGAAAACAGCCCAGCCCAGTCCAGAGCATGTCCGTAAGTCTGAGATTAGCCCGTATGACTGATACCAGTCTAAAATTCTTCTTCAGACTCAGACAGTGACGCCGAGTGCAGGGGGCTCGCAGGCCGGTGGGTGGGGAGTCTGGTGGATCCAGTGGCGGCGGAAGCATCTCAGTGCCGGCGTGGGTCTCCACGTGCCCCTCCAGCCCCAGGGCTCTGGCACAACTCCGTGTCTTCTCAATAGGCATGTATCCTGCCTTCAGTGGGCTGTCTATCTCCTGAGTGCTCCCCAAATGAGGTCATCAAGTCACGACCTGATTGACAGGCCGGACTCCAGCCCTTCACTCTGAAGTCTCACAAGGACAGCAGTCGGCGTCAGGAGCACAGGGTCCATGGCAGGAGGGAAGGCTGTGGGGCTGCAGGCGGAAGAGGGGAGATCCTCTGTGTTCTGGGGGCTGGTGGTCAGGTCAGGCCAAGACCCTGCAGCGGACAGGCAGGGAGGCCCAAGCACGCAGGGTCTGGCGCAGGGACCAGTACTCCCCCTGCAACGGGCTCACTCCTGCCCCAGAGACCTTCCTCCCCCATTTCTGGCCCCCAAATCCCCTCTGCTCTGGCTTCTCCCCACCTCCTGGAGCACTCCCACTCTGCCCCTCAGTTCAGGGTCCCACTGCACCCCCACCCCTGCCTCCTCCCAGTCACACGAGTCTGTTCACACCCGGAACATAAACCTCTGCTCTGCTATGGAGTGCTCCCCCCCCCAACCCCCCCAATTCCCCATGCCCCTTGCTTGGTCCCATTCAGAGAACTTTCCAGACACTTTCCAAGTTCTGCCCGGGAACAATGCTCCTCCCTTGGGTGCCATCTGGCATCCTGGGCAATTATCCTTAAATTACAGGGACAATTTTAATTTCACAATAATTAGAAGTATCGACGCTGCTGGGGTTTTGGAGACTAATGGAATTTTAATGGGCAGCTGCTTGGGGTGTATCTGAGAATAGTAACTTTGCAGGGACGGTGGGGTGGAGGCACCTGGGGAGTGACCCCCGAGGCAAGACGCTCTGCTGTGACCTTGCCACGCGGAGCATGGAGAGTTGGGGGTGAAGGGGCTTGCCTTGGACCCCCACCCCCACTTTGGAGTCACGTCCAGTGAGAACCCGGCTTTGCCCCGTGTCCCGTCGGCTCCACGGGACACACAGGTGCCTTCTCAGGAGCCCGAGACCCTCCCAGTCGGCCTCTGCCTGTGCTGTGGGGTCTGCAGCCCGGCATGTTCCTGGACTCTCCCCCAGCAGGCCCAGGCTCCCTGTTCCGTACCTCAAGGATGAGCTCCGTGTCCATAAGCACCTGTCCTAGGTCCCACCCCCCTCTCAGGACTGGACGCTCAGACTGCCCCCGGCAGCAGCCCGCCCACCGGGCACTGAGAGCTTGAGGAGGCGGAGATTGAAGTTCGGATACTATTCAGATCGCCTCCCTTGATGTCCCTGGCTCCAGCTTCGGCGCCCCAAGGGATTGGCATGCCTTGCGCTGTGCCCCCTCCCTCCCACAAGGCAACGCATGCAAATGATGAATGCATGTGGCTCCCGGTGCTGGCACAGAATGCTGAGTCCAGCAGGACTGCCAGAAAGACGGACTCGACCTGTCTGGGGAGAAGTACAGGCATCAGAGGAAGCCCCTCCCCTCCATGTGCAGCCGGAGTCCTGAGGGTGTCCACAGGCCGCCTGCTTCTGTCCAGCATCCGTCGGGGTCTTGGATCTCCGAGGAGACCTTGTGGCGCAGGCCGAGGTGTGCTCCCCTGCCCCCGTGCCTGTGAGAGCTGGACATTGAGCCAGGAAGCCCCTGGACGAACGGACGGATGCTGTGGAGAGCCGGGTTCTTGTGTCAGAATTGACGGTGCTGAACGGGCTCGGCGGAGGGATGGGGTGAGTTTGGGATGGGTTGGGGTCCAGAGTCCCCTCTGCTGGCTCACCGGGCCCTGTGGACCCCCGCCCACCTGCCCGCCCAGGACACGGGAACAGCACGTGCTCGTCTTGCTGGTTAGTGGTGACCCAAGGAGCCCAGAGCCGCCACCACCTCGCTCCCGTCTCCCCCGTGAAGGCGTCAAATCACCTCGACGTGCCCATGCTGCTGCCCGGGGCTGCCAAGCCAGTGCCACTGTAGCCGGCGAGAGGCCCCACTCCGGGGCCTGGTGTCCCCTGACACGCGTCTGTGAGGCGCAGCCCGTCACACGCTCCTCGAAGGGGCCCTCTGGCCATCCCTCACCCCCCACCCCCTCAGGAAGTCCACAGCACTCCCGGGATGCTCCCCCAGCTGGTGCTCAGGCACATGGGGGCTCCTTGGTCTGCCTGTGCAGCGGCTGGCTTTCCTGTGAGGACACTGCTGGCCCTGTGCCTGGGGGCCGTCCAGTCACGTCTGACCCACAGCGGCGTCAGGTCCAGTGTGTGAGACCCAGTGCCCCCGTGCTGGCCTCTGAGGGACATGCAGGCCGTCCTTCGATGGACTTGTCTGTCCTCTTGGCCCTCCGCGGGGCCTTCGATGGCCCTCTTCAGCACCACCGTTCACAGGACCACGAAGAAGGCCTCAATTGCCCACGCTGGAGGAAGTAGCCACTGAAAACCGGGGTGGAGGGGGGAACGATTGTCAAAAATGAGACAGAACGCACGGAGACTGACATGGACGTGGACGGTTCCGGCCATCTCGAATCAGGCAGTCGAATGGGTTATGGCGTCTGGAACTGCACATCCAAGAGGAGTGGCATTGGAATCCACCGTCAGAAAGGATGCTTTAAGATCCACCTGGGGCTGAGCCCCAGTGGCATAGTGGTTGTGCGCGGGACTGCGGCCCACTGGGTTGGAGGTTCAATTCCAGCTCCCAGGAGCAAAGGCTGGACCTCCTACTCCACCACCTGAGGGGAATGATGCCTAAATAAATAAATTTAAAAAAAACCCACAGGATCCTGTCTACCCACGAACAAGGAAATCAAGGCAGGACCTGATGGTTCATATGTATGCACCAGGCACCAAAGCTAGCCATGAGGAAACCTCAAGGTGCAGCCACACGATGGGGGAGGGGCAGTAGATGGACACGAGGGTCCTGGTGACAGAGAGGAAGCTGGAGCTGGGCCCTGGGATGTCACAAGGTTGATGACTTCATCATGATCGGTATCTTTCCGTCAACAACAAAATCAGGGACTGCCTTTGGGGACGTCTCCCGAGGGAATGCTCAGAAGTGGAACTGACCACATCCACGGGGGATGAGGACTCTCTCCATCAGCGGCTAGACCCAGGCTGGGGCCTGACGGCAGAATAGACCTTCCACGGCTCACGCGTCATCTCACCTCGAAGCCCAGACCAGGCGAACAGGGCCCGTGAGCCAAAATACAACCCACGTGAATTTGGAGACCACGTCAAGAACAGACCGGACACTCGGACACTCGTGATAGCAGTCTGGATGAGCGGGGAGGGCATCAGGACCATGCTTCAGGAAGAACGCGAAAGGTCATTGAAGACGCTGTGTGAGCCTGGGGGAGACCAGAGAAACAAATTCATAAGCACACATATGTATATAAGGGAGAGGTTTATATGCAAGAGGAATGGAACACTGAGAAAACATCCCCACCCAGTCCAGTGCAAGCCCACCAGTCTGACGTTAGCCCATATGTCCGATACCAGTCTATAAAGTCTTCTTCAGATCCATGAGGCACATGCAACAAATGATGTCAAATGCAGGACAATCAGGCTGGTGGATAGAAAGTCTTTGGATCCTGTAGGGTGCCTCTCTGCATCTCAGCACTGGCAGGGGTCTCTTTATGGCATTTCTGGCTTCAGAAATCTGGTTCCATCAGGGTAAACCCCATGCAGCTTCTCCTCCAGGATGTCTCACAGGGAGTCTTGTGTCTTGTCATTAGAGCCTCTCCAAGGGACTGAGTACTGAGTCTCACCTCCAAGGGGGAAATATGGCCAGATTTCCTAGAAATCTCCCAGGAGAAGGCCATACCCACACAGAGGGCTCATTGGCTATCTCCAGATGGACAGGCTAGACTCCACCCCTGCACTTGTAATCCCACATTGACACCAGATTACCTGACTGCCACAGAGATCACAGTGGGTGCCAGGAGAGAGTCTTCACACTTCTCTTGCGGGTCAAGTAGCTAACGCAGTGGCAGCAAGGCCGGCGTCAAAGAGCTGGACAGAGAGGCTCAGGGGGCAGTTTGAGAAAACAAGGGAAAAATATCGCCATAAAACGTGCAGCGAGACCCAGTATTAGAAACCTCAGAGAAGGGAGATGCTCAGAATATCTTATACGGAAGGAGGCACAGAAAGAACTCGAGTCCCGAGTTGCAGGGCTGAAAGATTCTACCGGCAAAACATTGAAGGCGTCGAAGCACCCGGGAAGATGGCAGGAAGACACAGAGTCATGGTACCAAAAAGGTCCGGTGGGCTTTCCGGCATTTCGGGAGGTGGTGGACGATCAAGAACCGATATTGCTGAAGGAAAAGGTCGAGCTGCACGGAAAGCATCAGCCAGAAACAAGGCTCCAGGAATCAGGTGTACCCCAACTGGAATGTTTCAGCAAGCTGATGAAGCAGCCCTGGAAGCCCTCTCTCGTCAATGCCAGCAAATCCAGGCAGCCCCTTGCACCAGCCTCCCAAGAAGGAGATGAACACCCTGCTGAACTGTGTGGCCCCTGCCTCTCACAGAGCTTATCTCCCTGGCCAGGGCACAGCCCTTCTCCCTAGCATTCCAGGAAGCAAGTTTGAAAAACAAGAGGGTTTGCTAACAGGTCATCTCCAGACCTGAAACTTGCAAACGCAGCACAAGACAGCACCTCCCTTCCCATTAACAGCCCACATGCCTTTAGCTCATATCCTGTAGCTATCCCACGGTCCCAGTACCAGACGAAGCTTCTCTAGCCTTACAGAAGCTTTTCTGTCCGGGAGTCCTTTTCCCTTGCCTCAATAAAGCCTTTCCGTACTTTTCATTCCTGACTGAGTCTCGTCTGCAAATACACGTCCACCTGTCAGAAGACAGCTACTTGGGCCAACTGAAGCGATCCATATCTGTGCCCATTCCTGCAGGATACAGACAGATACCCGCCCCCCTCCAAATGAATGCCAAACCTGAGACGCTGCTTTCTGTACACGGTCAATGACTGTATACCAGGAGGTCAACGAAATTAGAGGCCGTTCTCCCTAAAGACTATCAGCCCTCTGGAGCAACCGGACTGCGTCCTCTGACTCACCCTAAGTCAAGTCCACTCCTTTCTGATAAGGATAGCGATTATTGATTGCCTTGAAGGAGAGCCCAAAGACAAGGTCGGGACCACTCGTGGATGACTAAGGTCAGGCTACGATACTGAGTCTGGGATCCACCCATCTTACCACATATGTACCCCTATCCCCCCCCTTTCTTACTGCGTGTACCCCTAGGTCACCTCCCCTCCTAGTGCTTGTATTGCCCATGTCACAACCCTTTCCTATGACATAGATCGATCTCTGTAATCAGGAGGCTTGTATGACCCCAAAGATAGATAAGTTTTGGTTAGAAACAAATCACCATCTCTCTCCTGCCCTCTCCTCTCCCACCTCCACGTGTCCCACCAAGAGGGGCTGAGGTGAGCATGCGATCATGAAACGGGTCTGGCTTCATGCTCCTCTCTCTCCTGTCTCTCCTATTCTCTACCACTTTACCGTCATCTCTGTAGATCAGCACTGTGTGGCTGCGTCTACTGTACCCATGTGACTGTTGTGAAGGCCTGGTTTCCGCCACACGTTCCAAAGAAAGGGGACCCAACAGAAGGCTCAAGGCGCAGCAGAACAGGATCAGGGACATTTACAGCCGTTAGGTGTCATGTCAGCGTGACCTTGCATGAATGTGTAGAGTGGAGTCCAAACGACCCATTGGGTTAGTGCCTAATAATGCCTGCTCAGAGTGTAGACTTTGCTATGAGACCATGGGAGAGTCTCTTTTCCCCTCTGCCCTGTCACCCTCCCTCCTAGCTGGGACTCGGTGTCTGTCTGCAGAGGTGGCCCCATGGGGGCTGCTGACGGGAAGCTGTTGGCCACCTGCTCACCGTGGACCCATGCACCTCAGCACCCCTTGGCCTGTGATCTCCCTGCACCCTGCCTTAGCTCTGTGTGTTGTCGGACCCGCCCTGTGCAGGTGAGATGGAAGAGGGCCCGGCCACTAGCACCAGGCCCACAGACTAGAGCTGGACTGGGCTCGGATGCTTTCTTGGTGTCAGGGGCTCCCTTACATGAGTGTCAATGGTTTTGTGCTGCGTGAGCCCGGGGAGACCAGAGAAACAAACCCAGGGAGACTCATGTGTGTATAAGAGCTTGGAGCTGAGCCCCAGTGACGCAGTGGTTGTGTGCAAGACTGCGACCCACAGGGTTGGTGGGTCAAATCCAGCAGTAGCTCTCCAGGAGCAAGGCTGGGTCTCCTATTCCCACCAGGGCAATGATGCCCACAAAAACAAAGAAACAAACAAACAACTTTATGGACAAGAGCAGTTGAATATTGAGAAAATGTCTCAATCGAGTCCAGATCAAGCCCAGAAGTCCAATATTAGCCCACATGCCAGATACCAGTCTATAAAGTCCTCTTCAGGCTCACGCAACACATGCAATTTCGTCGAATGCAGTAGGATCACAGACAGTGGGTGGGAAGTCTTGTGGATCCAGTGGCGGTGGAAGCACCTCAGCACGAGTAGGGGTCTCCACATGGCTCCTCCCGCTCCAGGAAGTCTGGTTGCATTAGGGTAGACCCAGGTGGCTTCTCCAGCTCCCAGGGCATAACGCCATGTGTCTTGTCAATAGAACATCTCTTAGGGAGTGAAGAGAGAGAGAGAGAGAGAGAGAGTCTCCCACCTCCAAAGAGAAAATCCAGGAGTTCTCACACATTGGTCTCATTGACTATGTCTTGATTGACAGGCCAGACTCCGCCCCTTCCCGCTTCATCCTCTCACCTTGACACCAGATGATGTAATGACCACTTGCTTCTCTTGAACGTGTAAGCAGGCTCGGCTGAAGAGCGACCAGCAGTTCCTGGACGGGGAGCTGCCCAAGCTCCAGGCAGGACTCCAAAGAGGACAGGGCATGTGACGTCAGGCCGAGTCTGGGAACCTGGTGGACTTGTGTTTTAGTTAACAAAGTACACAGAACCACGAGAAGGGGCATTCTGGAACACTCTGTAACTCACGGGGTACTTCCAAAGTGTCACCCCAGAAACCCGGGAACCTTCATTACATGTCGTTTTCAAAAGGCCGACCTGCCGTTTCTCACGGCGCCCTCTCGAGACTGATGTCTGTGGGTTTCTGGCTCAAAACCTCCCTGCAGGAGTCTGAGCTTGTCTGTCCACCCTCAGTCCCAAGGGCAGGTTGCCCCCCTCCACACCCCAGAGGATTCACACCTCCTTCCATGGGATGTTCTCGGGTCTAGGGAACTAAAGGAAGTCAGAAGGGGAGGAATGGATGGAGAGTCCCCCAGGGGCTGTATCAGGACTGCAAACTGGCATGCACTGTGGTGGTGGGGGTAGGGGTGGCACCAAACACAACGTCTCTGGCTCCCCCTCCACCAGTGCAGTTTTCAGTAGTGTTATCTTTTTCCGAATCCTAAGACCAACACGCCCCTCCAACCCCCCCACCCCGAGTCCACACCAACCCCTGCGACCTTCCAGGCCTGGAGAGACAGGCCCCTGTGGGTTCCTGGGGTTGTGGCTCTTTCAGGAAGCAGAAAGCCTCCTCTTCTGAATAAATCTCCATTTTTTTCCTTCAAGAAAACGGATCAAGATGCCCCCTTTTGCAGTTGCTGGAATCTGGGGTGATTGTGCCTCCATTCACGACGGCTCCCCCTGATGGAAGGGAAGGGGGAACCGAGGCGGAGGCCGTCCGCAGGCCCAGTGTCCATCCATCCCAGAGCCACGCTGGTACCTTGGGGTAGGCGGGCGAGGCTGCTGGACGGAGCCTGGGGCCTATGCTCTCTCGGAGAGGCCAGACGGTGGGCAGGCGGAGGTGGCCTGAAGAGGGGCTCAAATGCAGTGAGGGTCCGAGCAGCACCACGCAGGACTGGCTGGGCTCCCTCTGCTCCCACGTGTGGGAGCCCAGCTAGATGGATCGAAGCACACCATCCCGTGGCCTGACTGGATCCTCCAGCCAATCCCTGTCTGTCTGTCTGTCCCATCTGCCCTGCTGGGCTCCTCTGTACATAGAGAAGGGTTGGCCATGTGGCTGCAACCCTGGGCTGGTCTGGGTGAGGACGACACAGAGGGGGCCGTGTTTCCTTCTGTTGTCTGTGGCATCTGACCACAGCAGCCACAAGAACCTGACCCTGACTGCAGGGGGTGGGGGGAAGTGGCAGGAAACACTGTCCCCGCCTCCTTCCTCCCCACAGAGGTCCTACTCTCTGAGTCCTGTAGTCTGGTCACCACCCTTCCCACCATGCCCCGGGGCCCCCTGGACCCCCAGCCTTTCCTCTTCCTGGGCGTTTAGCTTGGCAACAGGCACCCTGCGGGACTCTCGGGTTACCCTGTTTGAGGCCGCCATCTGGATCCCTCGGGCTGCAGGGCTGATACCAGACCTGGTACTGACATGCTGCCAAACACAGTGCTCAGGGGGTGGGGGAGAAGCCAGGGTTAAGAAGCCAGGCCCTGGGTGGGGGAGGGAGCTTGTCCCCAGCCAGGTGACCAGGAAGGTGGCAGAGCCACAGGGAAGGTAAGGGTGGGGTGGGGCAGCTCCCCGGAGTCGGACTGGGTAGGAGTGTGGCACCTCCCGCCGGGCTTATTTGGGAGGCCATGGAGGCAGGTGATGCAAGGAGGACTGCCCGTCCCAGAGGAAAGGCAGGACCGGGGATGGGCGGGAACTGGAGCCTGGAGGCCAGAGGGCCAGGGCACAGCCCACTGTATGTGGGGGCGCCCAGTTTTTTCCGGAGCGGTGGTCGCTGAGGCTGGGGACAGGCAGACTACAGGAGCAAGGGGCAGGCGCCGGGGCTCTGGGGTCACTGCGGGGGGAGTGGAGGGGGAGCTCTGTGGAGACTCACCTCCACCTGCCTCTCCACGCCCTGCAGCACCGGGCGGGGGGCGGCTTCTGTCGGGAGGGGATGGGGTGTCTAGGGGCGCGGGCCGGTGCGCAGCCTGGCGGGGCTCTGAGTGCAGGCGCGGGCTCCGGGGACAGAGGACGCTCGCCGGCTCACCCTCCGGCCCGGCCCGCTGACGGAGCGGCGCCCCGGGAGCGTGGGGCAAGGCAGGCGCGCGGGCGGCTCCGGGAAAGGGACCCAGGGCTCGCTCCCAGGACTCAACTCCAAGCAGAGCCGGCCGGCCGCCACGCCCCCGCGCAGGCAGCGGAAGTCCCGCCTCCGCCCCCAGGAGGCCCCGCCCCGGCCCGTTCCGCCTATGGAGGCGCCATCCGGTTCTTTCAGACCCCGCCCCTCCCCGCCTACCCGAGGAGGCCCCGCCCCTTTCCCGGGGCGCGGGGGCCACAGACTCCCCTTGGAGGTTCTGTCCCACCCATGGGCCTTGGGGAACCCCCGCCCCCCTCCCTCGCCTCCCACGCCTCGCTCCGGCCCCACGCCACAGGACCCACCCTGTCCCCACATAGGCACACCCCGTCGCCGCTCAATGCCCCCTCCCTTCAAAGGCCCTGCCCCTACAGCAGACCCCGCCCACAGACCACCGCCCCTCCACTCGGCCCCCCTCGCCCGTCTCCGCCCCGCCCCTCCGATGCGGCCCCGCCCCTTCGATGAGGCCCCGCCCCTCCACCGCGGCCCCGCCCCTCTCCCGCCCTCGGCCCGAAGCGACTCGCAGCGACCGACCGTTGGCTGGGCCAGGCCCGGCGGGCGGCTGGCGGCGCAGTGAGCGGCGGCGGGTAGGTGTTGGGGCGGTGCGGGGCCGGCCGTCCCGCGCGCGCTTTCTTTCTTCTTTGTGGCGCTCGCGATCCCGGCGGACGCCGGGCGGGGGCGGGGCGGGGTGCGATGGGGCGGGGGGGGGGGATCGCGGGGCGCCGGGGCCCCCCTCCAGCCGCTCCCCGCCCCGCTAGCCCTCTGGCAGGCTCCTTTTGTTCCCGGCTCCACTCGGGCGCTGGTCCCGGGCCGTGGCCTCCGCGGGAGCCGACCCCCAGTCCACAGCCCTCCCCCTGCACTCCCCCCCGCAGGGTCCCCCCTCCTAGCCCGGGCCTCCTCTGCACAGATCGCCTCTCTGTCTCAGCTACCCCCCCCTCCCCAGACCCCTGATGGCCCGCCCCTCTGCACGGATCCTCTCCAATGCGGGGTTCC
>PVJH01043386.1:0-13653 GCA_004026705.1 Nesogale talazaci | reverse complement strand
GAGTTTTTACTCTTGGCAGAGCAATAATGAGAGCAATAAGGGGGAGAATACACAGATTTTTCCCCTCACTAGATCTTCTCCATATTGTCTATGCTATGAGATTCTTGTTTTGAAGGCCGGGACATTGGTTAGAAAAATCCTGGTTTAAAAACCTGCAGCTCAAAAGTTTTATTTAGTATGCTATTGAAAACCTCACAAATGGCACCCAACCACCCATTCATTTCACTGATCATATGTCATTTATTTTAAACTTCTGTACTCTCGCATACACATATTCATTGAATGCATTGTGCTTTTCCATGACTTTTATCATGATGAAGCTTTCTACTTCCATAACGATTTCCAGTCATGGTCGTGCTCAGGGGCTTTTTCACATGGTTCCATGGGGTCAATATGAGTCAGACTCAACTAAATGGCAGTGAGATGTAACTGGAAGGGATTGGAGGCTTCAAATTCCTTCTCTTGGGTTCTTCGCAATCTTGGGCAAAAGAACTCAGAGGGGATCAGGAAAAGACCGGAATGGAATGAGTCAGATTATTTTAGAGTTCTAACATTATTATGCAGAGAGGCACCTCAGCTAATCTGAGTGCTCATCCTGGAGGGAAATTCAGATTTTTGCAGTGCTAATGGTGCATTTCCTTATGGATGCTGCCCATGCACACAAATTTCATGTTGTGTCATTTTGGGGTCCCCAGAACTGAGGCTGTGTTCTTCCAGTAACTCCCACGGTCAATTTAGTGATCTGTGGTAACTATGCATACATCCATGCCTTTTACTGCCTCCCTCTACCAATGAATTCCTCCCTCTGGAAAATTCTTAATAAAGGAAATGTGTCTTCTCTACTTTCACTTATAGCTGTGTTTGAAAACCCTTCCATTGATCACTACTTTCTTCTTGCCTGATCTTTCTAGTCTTCTTAGTGCCTTTCTTTTTCCAGTGTTGCACTCTAGTCACAGTAATTAACACTGATACACCAAAGAATAGTATAATCATTTTCTCTTTGAAGCATTCCATCAAGATCAAAGTAGTTTTTTTTCAAGAACTAAGCTCTGAAATCACATTATGTGAGCATTTTATATAGTGATGATCTTGCTTTATTATCATATAAGAGTTAGAGTGTTTTAGTAAACTGCAAGTTCCTAAAAATAATAAAATCCTCAAGTTTGAAATTCTTTATATTATCTTATCAGAATATTCTCAATGCCTCACTTAAATCTCATAATTTAGAAGCTATTCAATAAGATGGACATCTTGTTTTAGAATACAAAAGAGACTAAACTCTCAAATAGGGTTTAAGGAAAATAACTATTGAATCATAAAAGGGACAAGAAAAAAACCAAAGACACAGATACATCATCTGGATGAAGGAAGCCATTAAAATGAGGTCATAATAGCAGCCAAAAATTCAGTGAGGACACTAAAATAAGGCAGGAAACAAAAGAAAATGTCACAACTTCATGATTGATGGCAGAATAAAACATTACAGATACAGATGGACTATAAAATATGGAATAGGATTGTGATTGGAACATGCACATAATGTTAGATTAAAGAACTTATAATGTACCATACAGG
Organism: Nesogale talazaci; assembly: GCA_004026705.1. Lineage (NCBI taxonomy): Eukaryota > Metazoa > Chordata > Mammalia > Afrosoricida > Tenrecidae > Nesogale > Nesogale talazaci. Next base: position 12,078 of record PVJH01043386.1, on the reverse strand, counting down.
GTCAGACTGAGAGCCAAGACTCTTGAGAATGAAACTCCTCTACTGTCCCCAATACAGTGAAACCATCAAAGACACCCTGAGACAAGCCCCTAAGCAGGACTGCCCCTCCTTGTGCTGCCTGGAGATGGATGGAGATAATCTGCTCCAAATTCACTCTGCCTGAAGCTCAGATTGTCTGCATCCTTGATTAATGAATAGAAGGAACTCAATGAAGGCTTAATCTACTTGGGGACAATACTAGTCGATTTGGGGCTTTGTTATCTATAGCCTTTGGTAAGTGGGGTACTCAGAATTTAAGCTCTAATGCAATGTGAACTGATATTCAGTATATATAATAGAATATAAAACCATTATTTAGTATTCATGGTCTAGATTACTTCTTTAAAAGACTCTCATTTTCTACATTGTTGTGAGTAGAAAACTTTCCTAACCTAATCTCCCTTAAAGGAGTGTGAGCACTTTCAGGTGAAGATGCTTTCTTTATGGTTATATGCCGCTCACAGGCATAGATCTGGCCATAGTCTAGGTCTCCTCTGGATCCACTGGATCTGTTTGTTAAAAGTTCTGTAACATTCACACCAAAGATTATTGTGTTAGGCTGAGTTGTCAAGAGAAACAAAACCAATGACACTCATGTATGCATAAGAAGGAATTTTATATCAAGGAGTAATCTTAGATCAGGAAGGCATCCCAGTCCAGTCCAACTCAAGTGCATAGTGCACAGCCTGTGTTTATCACTTTGGTGCAAGCCATTCTTTTCCTTCAAGGACATGTGATGCATCAGGAAAAGAAAATACAGTAAGTGAAATGAAGATTAAAATGATAGCTTTCTCTTGTAAAGTTGACCTATTCCTGAAGCAAACACAGCTTGCATACCTAGAGCAAAAGATGATAACCAAGTGCTAGAACAGTAGGTGAAAAGCAGGTGTTAGACACAAGTTGTCAAAGTCAAATGACTTTAGCCTAGCAGTGGTCCTCAACCTTCCTAATGCCAGACCCTTTAATACAGTTCCTCATGTTGTGGTGACTCCCAACCATAAGATGATTTTTGTTGCTACTTCATCTCTGTAATTTTGCTACTGTTATGAAATAGGCGACTCCTGGAAAAGAGTCATTCAACTCCCAAGTGGATTGTGACCCACAGGTTGAGAGCTGCTGCTTTAGAGAATTGGGGGGAAATTATAAAATTATTTTAAAATTATGAAATCTAAACTACCACTTGTTTCTGTGTGCAGTAGGCATTTCAAGTATACAATTTATAAGTCTTTAGGCTCCTCTAGTCTAACACAGAATTAATGGTAAACAAGTAAAGCTCTATGATAATTCCTTTTGTGGACAGACCACTTGAACCTGTATGTTCTAAACTTCCTAGTAATTTTTTTCTAAACTTACAACCATAGGGTTGCTGAACCTATCCCTAACTGGTGTCATATCTTTTTGATGTCTAGAGGTAGATCTATAAATGTGTGGGATTGCTAACATTATGAGATTTGTAGGAACCGATCAACAGGTTTTGATGACAGTGTCATGTCACTTTCGAAAAAAAAATCATATCAGGTCCTTTGGAGACTCGCGGCTAATGGCGGCTAAAGTTGCTATCACAATGTATACTTTTTTCAGGTCAAATTTTCTCACTACCTAATTTGTTACAAAGAATATGAGTTTTTCTTTTCAGTCTGGAGATTAACCTTGTCCTGCTTCCTATGGATTTATCCCAAAGGATGAAAATACTGAACATTGGCTTCCCATGCAAAACATGGCAGAGAGTTTGAGCATCTTTTTTCTTTCTCATGTTATAAGTCTGCTTGGAGAGAACACCCCCCCCCCTTTCTAAGCATGGGACACCCAACTTAGCTGGTACCTTACTAGAGAGCATCTCCTATCACACTCAAGTCTAATGATGCTCAACCCTCCTGACTTCCTCTAGGTGCTGTCTCCCTCCCTTTTGGCAGGAAGGAACAGTTGGTAGCTCTCAATTTTTGTTAAATATCTGAAGGAAGGGGAATCAACGAAGGGAGATAGCAGACTGAAAAGATTTTTTTCTTGTACAACTTCTTGGATTTATAAAAAGTGACAGCACAGAAAATATGATCATTTGAGGGTTACGAAATTCCTATACCGCCCACAAATTAAAAGCATGCCTTGGTTCCAACCCTCCCAAAGCTGGTGCGGGAAAGTAGAGTGAGATGTGATCCCACCTTTCTTTCAGATTGGTCCCTGGCTATTGCTGCCAAATCAATTCTAAGTCACAGCAACACGCTAGAGCAGGGGAGACCTGCAAGTCCTCGTGAGGGGCAGAAGGTCTCATCTTTCTCCCACGGAGGCACTGTGGTTTCCAACTGTCCGCATTGTGCTTAGCAGCCTAAGGGAAACACAATAAACCACTATGGTTCTTCCCATGATTTAAAAAGTCTGGCAGCCTAATGAATAGATGTCTTTAGAATTTGGGTGACAACATGTTTGCGTTATATCTTAATATAAGTCAAATTATAATGAACCATTTCAAAGTGCTTACTTATATCCAGAGGATATTAAAAATGTCCACAAGATTCCCCATAAGAAACTTAGAGAAACACTTAATAGAACTCATGCTCTGTCACAGTTCATAGTTTTTAAAATCTTGATTTAGTCTGGTGGCCACCAAGTTCAGGATATGAGTTTTGTTGCATGTCAAATACAAGTCTATTTTTGTAAAACATTTTTATTGAAATGTCTAAGAGGATCTACCAAGCAAAATTTATCTGTAGGTGACAAAACTTTATACTGCAATTGTGACAATTGGATCTTATGGCAATGTAATAGAACCTATATGGAGGTAGCTGAGATACTTTGATTTTATGTCAATTTAAAGATGTACCGAAGTCTAAGGATGGAATCCAACCTAAATCAGGTAACAGTCTGATAATGCCTACCTGGAAGGGTGGCCTTCTTATAAATGAGGAAAGTGAAAACTTCCCTCTCTCTGTGTACCCTTACTCTTCCTGCTTCCTGGGACTCACCCAATTCTGAGAGCTATAAATGCCCTGCCATGTTTCCACTGACTTTGTTTTCAAATGACACTGTACCCACAATCATTCTCTGATCATCCTGCTTCTCAGTTCACCATTCTGAATCGCCAGCAAGGTGCTAAATGAATCTAAAGAGGGCACAATGTACTAGTATCAGACTTATGGAATTGAGTTGGAAAGGATTGAGATGGCTTTTTGATACATAATTATTTTTTGATATAAAGCTCTTTTATGCACAATAATTATACTCAGATTTGGATCTCAAGAAAGCAGAGCCTAACACAGTCAATTGCCAACCTTACAACCAGGTGGCCACCTAATGAAACCTCTTCGGAGGTGAGACTTTTTTTAAGAGTGAAAGACACTTTAAACTGTCTCTCTTTTTACCTTTGTCACACTGATTGCTAAGTATTGTACTACTCTGTGCTGATCTCCAGGGATGGTCCATATAGACCACTCAATCCTGAAAGATGTCAGTACCCTGCCATGCTTCCACCAACCCTGGAGCTGACTCCAGCCACCAGCCAGTGATGGCTTCCCTGCTTTCCTCATTGCCTAGTGGCTTCTTCAGCTATGTGATTCTGAAAAGGGATCGATGGTTCTATAAACTTGAGTTACACTAGGGTAGGCTGCCTTCTAGAAATAAATTTGCTTCTTGATATAAAAATGTTCTTGTACATAAATGAGGGTCACTGGCTGTTTCTCTAAACAATACAACCCAACACAGGCAAGGTGAATTCATCACATATGTATAAAAAGTTAGTGGGAAATTCAAAAACTAATGCAAAACAAAATGAAGTTAATTAAAATTTGGTAAGAATAATAGATAAGAAGAAATATTTTAATATCCAATGTGGAAAACTTTAAGCTCATTGTTACTTTTTAGAGAGTACAATGATTATTTAATGTCTATGGTGAAATATTTGAAAGTCTAAAACGATAACCATTTTACCTAGACTCTGACCTTCAGCAAACAGGTTGATTAACTTCAGCTAAAGCTTGAAATTAGTAGATTTAAATGCTTGCAGGAGTCTTTCTACATTAACAAATCTCTGGCATCCTGAGTCTGTGGAGAGCCGGAATCAAACGCCATTGTTTGCTCTGCAAACAATCCCTTCCGCCCCAGGGCTTTAGCAAAGACCACCAGATGCACAAAGGACACCTAGTTCCGCTACAGTGACGTTCCAGATAAATCTTTACCACTATTGGCTGAAAGACTCACCCCTTATCACCCTTATTAACATACGCGCCCTTTTTTTCCTTTATTTGGCACTCATCCAGGATTGGCCCCTGTTGACTCTACCTCATTAGCATAAGCTGTGACCTTTACTGCTGACCATTGGCTTTACATACCCTGAGTTTTGCCCCAGTAAACGAGGTTTGATCAGAATCCTGCCTTGCCTCCATTCTTCACGTCTCCTGCCCATCTTCGTCTTCCAGGCTCCGGACCCAGAGATCCACGTTTGAATGTCCCGCGGGCCCGGACATTTCTGGCGCCCAACGTGGGGCTCGTCCTGCGAGTTGAAGAGCTGCTTCTATGAACTGCAGGACACCGGCAACAGTGCTAATGGTCTCTCCATCACCCACTGAGCAACTTGAGCTGCTACTAATGCTGTGACTACTTGAGCTGCCACTGATCTCTGCTACCTGAAGCTGCCGCTGTGTCCTTTAAGCTGCTACTACTTAATTTGAGCTGTTGCCTACTTGAGATTCCTGTGGGTTTCTCTTTTGAGCTGTGAAGACCTGAGAACCATAGCACTTGTCAGCCGCGCTCCTCACACTCTGAAAAGCTAGCCCTCTTCGCGGATGGCCGTCTGGCAAAGGAAGACGTCCCTGGAAGAAGCGAACAACTCCGAGAAACCGGTCGACCCCCTTCCTGTTTGTTGCCTGTCCGGCGGCATGGTTACCTGCTGCGCGAACTGCCTGAGGTGAGTCGTTGTTCGCAATTATGGGTCTGGAATTAAGTCAACATCAGGTATTCATTGGTCAGTTAAGAGACAATCTTCGGAAGCGAGGAGTAAAGGTTAAAGCCAAGGATATGTTTAAGTTTTTTTATTTTGTTAAGGACACGTGTTCCTGGTTCCCTCAAGAGGGCACTATTTCTGCACACACTTGGAAGTGCGTAGGCGATTGTTTAAACGGTTATTATGAAGCTTTTGGGCCTGAACATATCCCTGTTACAGCCATTTCTTATAATAACTTAATTAAGAAAATTATTGATGTTAAAAATGATGACTCACGCGCTAGTCACGTCATCGTTCAAACTGAAACCATCCTGAAAACGGCTTCTAATCTGGAGTTAAGGTCTTCTTTACAATTTATTTCCCTGGAGGATGAGCCCGAGTCAAGACTAGGGGATGAACCAAGTCCTAAACTGCCTTCCCCTAGCAAAAACCATTTTAAATATCCAAGTTTGCCTGATCTCCAGCGCAACTCTTTTGAAGACGCCACTCCTCAACAAGTGATAAACCGGAAACAACCTGGGACCGTTTAGGAGCCAAGCCCAAGTCAGATACCGCCGTCTACGGCCCCTTTAGTCCCATTGAAAATCCAGATGAGGTAGACTGGAACAATTTAGAGGAGCAAGTTGCTCGCAATCATGATCCCGAGCAATACACTCCCCGCTATTCCGCAACCTTCCCCGTGTATCCCTCCACGCCCGTGGTTCAGAATGGTGACGGTTTTCCGCCATGTCCTGAAGTTCAGAATGGCGGCGGTTTCCCGCCACGCCTTGTGAACTCCAGCGGCGGTAACTCCCCGCCACAGCTTGAGCCTCAAGGGACAACATTAGGCCATATCCACAACCTAGAGTCAGTCCTCGGTTAGTTCCTCTGACATTTAACCAACATTGTCGAGCTTTAGCCCTCCCCATTGTGGAATACAAACCCGAGGGAAGTGAGCAGCCTGTGCGACACCATGATAATTTTTCCTTTAATCAACTAAAGGAGCTTAAGAAGGCTGCCACAGCATATGGAGCAAATGCCCCCTTTACTTTAAGTTTACTTGAAAGTATTTGCAAAAGGTGGTTAACGCCAGATGATTGGAAAACCCTGGCGCGATCCATCCTTTCTGCAGGGGATTATTTGTTATGGAAATCTGAATATTTTGAATTTTGTAAGGAAACGGCTGAGTTTAATGTAAGAACTGATACCTCCTGGGGCAGGGATATGTTAGTTGGTGAAGGCATTTATATATCTAAGGCATTTATATATCTAAGGATATTGCAATCTGCAATATCACCAGGGCTGTTTGCTCAAATAAAGGATGCTGCAATTAAGGCTTGGAAGAAAATTCCCTCCAAAAGTGACCCCAGGATCACCCTAACTAACATTAAACAAAGACCTGAGGAACCTTTTACGGATTTTGTAACGCGTCAACAGCCAATGCCAATTTTATTAAACAGCTTGCCTTTGAAAATGCCAACCTGCCCTGACAGAATGCCATTCAACCTCACCGCACTAGTATGGATCTCAATGGGTATATTCGGCTTTGTGCAGATATTAACCTTTCCCAACAACGGGATGTGGCTGTGGCGGCAGCCATTGGCAGTCAAATTATGCAGCAATTTTTGGCTAATAACCAGCAATCCCCTAACCAATGTTTTAAATGTGGTCAGCCAGGACATTTTGCTCGACAATGCCCTGAAAATAACATCAATGGGGCCCCTTTTGCCCCGCCAAGCCAGCAGCGTAAACCTTCTAGCCCCATCCCCGTTGTAAGCGTGGATATCATTGGGCTAAGGAATGTAGAAGCGTCCCAGGGAATAATAATTTTTTACAAGCAAATAATAACTTTCCCTCCACCACTCATTCGGGAAACGGGATGAGGGGCCAGCCTCAGGCCCCGTGACAAATCTTGGAGGCAGTCAATTTTGTCCCAGCCAGCAGCACGGCAACTCCCTCCCATCCTCCAAATATCCAAAATATTGTTTTCCCCGATTGTACCTCTGTCCCACCACCCACACAGTATTAACTGAGGAGGCGGGCTCACAAACTGTTGCCACTAAATTTACGGGGCCTCTCCCTCCTTCCACTGTTCGGCTTGTGCTTGGAGTTGCTAGTGGCACTATTCCCTCACTACAAGTTTCCCCGGGTCTGATTGATGAAACATTTACTGGTGTAATTCAAGTCTTGGCAAAATCAACCAAAGGAATAGTTACATTAAACACTGATCAGATTATTGCCCTGTTAATTTTAATTCCCACTACTCTCCATTCGGACTCCAATAAATCTGCTTTTGGGGTACACTCCATCACTGATCAAAAACCGTCCCTCACACTTTGGTTGGATGAAAAACCTTTTCAAGGGCTTATAGACACTGGAGCTGACGTTACCATTTTTGCTGAACAGCACTGGCCTAAATCATGGCCCACTTCAGAAACCTTTACCAACTTACAGGGAATAGGGCAAAGCAGTAACCCCAGACAGAGCTCCAAATACATCTCCTGGAAGGATGAGGAAGGGAACTCCGGAATTGTCAAGCCATTTGTGTTACCCCATTTGCCTTTTAATTTGTGGGGCCGTGACTTCTTGTCACAAATGCAGGTCATCATGCATAGCCCTAATTCCACTGTCACTACTCAAATGCTATCGCAAGGTTTCATCCCTGATACAGGGTTAGGAAAGTTTAACACTGGTATTACTAAACCTCTTAATCTAAAGTTTCATCAAGGCACAAGGGGCCTTGGAAATTTTTAGTCACGGCCATTGACTTACCTGCACCCCATGCTGATCCCATTTTCTGGAAATCAGACACGTCTGTCTGGGTAGATCAATGGCCGCTAACATCAGAAAAGTTATGTGCAGTTCAGCAGTTAGTGCAGGAACAGTTAAATGCTGTACACATTTCGGAGAGCGATTCTCCCTGGAACACCCACATTTTTGTTATTAAAAAGAAATCTGGAAAATGGAGGTTACTTCAGGACTTGCGAGCAGTTAATACCACTATGATAGTTATGGGGTCTTCACAGCCAGGCCTTGCCCATTCCGGTTGCTATCACTACTGGATACTATAAAGCAATTATTGGTTTAAAAGACTGCTTCTTTCCTATTCAACTGGCCCCTGCGGATCGAAATGATTTGCCTTCAGTGTTCCATCTACCAACTTTAAAGAACCTATGAAGCGTTTTCAATGGAACTTTCTCCCACAGGGAATGGCCAATTCTCCATATCTTTGCCAAAAATTTGTTTCCCACATTCTACAGCCAGTTAGAACTGCTTGGCCTCAACTATATATCATCCACTATATGGATGACATACTCCTTGCAGGCCAAGATAGCACCCAAGTGCTTTCCTGTTTCAAACAACTATGTGATTGCCTTCGTAAGGCTGACCTTTGTATTGCACCTGAAAAAGTCCAGCTGCAGGAACCTTACACTTTAGGTTTTGAACTTCACCCTAACAAAATTTATAATCGCCAGGCCTCCGTTAATACTGAACAATTAAAAACATTAAATGATTTCCAACAATTATTAGGAGATATCACTTGGTTATGTCCTTACTTAAAATTAACCACCGGAGACTTAAAACCTTTATTTAATATTTTAAAGGGCGACCCTCATCCCACGTCACCCCGCAGCCTTACGCCTCAAGCGTTACAAGCACTACAAATAGTAGAAACAGCAATAGCCCAACAGTTTGTAACACAAATTAATTACTCTTTACCCTTGCAACTCATAATATTCAATACACAAATCACGCCTACAGGGTTACTTTTGGCAAAATAATCCCATTATGTGGTTGCATTTGCCTTCGTCACCAAGCAAAGCCCTTAAGCCTTATTATGAGACTGTTGCTGATTTAATCATTTTGGGCAGAATAGATAGCCGAAAATATTTTGGCATTGATCCTGCTATTATTGTACAACCTTACACCCAAAGACAACTTACGTGGCTGTTTCAAAACTCAGATGAATGGGCTATTGCTTGTGCTTCATTTTTAGGAATCCTAGACAACCATTACCCCCCTAACAAGCTCATTCAATTTTGCAAATGACATGCTGTAGTATTTCCTAAAACAACTAAGTCACAACCTTTAAGTAATGCTTATTTGGTTTTTACTGATGGCTCTTCAAATGGTACAGCGGCTTATGTCATCAATAACCAAACCTTCAGAGTTATCACCGATCAAACCCCTGCACAATTGGTGGAATTGCAAGTTCTAATTGAAGTATTCTCCCCAGACTCTCAAATACCTTTAAATATATATATACTGATAGCACATACTTAGCCAATTCTATACCTTTGTTAGAAACTGTTGCCCAAATTAAGGCTGTTTGTGCTGCAGCAACCTTGTTTGCCACATGTTAAAAACGTATATTACAAAGAACCGCCCCTTTTTACTTGGGCCACGTCAGAGCACATTCGGACCTACCCGAACCTCTTGTGGAAGGAAATAAAATGGCTGACGCAGCCACCCAAATGATCGCCATTGCAGCAGCTACGTAACCAATAAGGTGTCTTTAGCGCAAGAGGCCCACAATTTACATCACCTTAATTCTCATACTTTAAAGTTTATGTTTCAAATCACTAGGGAACAAGCTAGACAGATTGTCAAAAATTGTAACAATTGTGTCACCCACCTTCCTGTACCTCATTTGGGAGTTAATCCAAAAGGCCTTACGCCAAATCTTCTTTGGCAAATGGACGTTACTCATTATTCAGAATTTGGCACCTTAAAGTACATCCATGTTTGCATTGATACCTTCAGTGGGTTTATACTTGCCTCTCTACAGTCGGGAGAGGCTACCAAGCACCTTATAGCCCATCTCTTGCTCTGCTTTTCCATACTGGGTAAGCCTAAGCAAATTAAAACTGACAATGGTCCAGGTTATACTGCCAAGGCCTTTCAAAGGTTCTGTGCTACATTACAAATACAGAACGTAACCGGTATTCCATACAATCCGCAAGGCCAGGATATGATAGAAAGAGCTCATCTTTCCATAAAAAACCATGATTTCTAAAGTCAAGGGCACCGATTGGTGTTCTAACAAAAACACCGCGCAATATATTGTGTCATGTGCTTTTTGTAAAAAACTTTCTCATGTTGGACAAAGATGGTAAGTCAGCTGCGGACTGCTTTTGGCACAGTGGTATGCAAAATCAGTTTGCCGTGGTCATATGGAAAGACCCCATTGACAATGTCTGGCGTGGACCAGATCCCGTGCTTATTTGGGGAAGAGGATCTGTTTGTGTATTCTCTCAACAACATAATGCTGCAAGATAGCTACCAGAATGACTGGTAAAACAAATTGACAAAGGATCATTATCCAGGAAGGAAACATCCTCCTGAGAAAACTTTTATTTTTCTCTTACAGATGCAGTGGACTGGACAGTGTCTTAAAATCACATTGCCGGGCACTGTCCCCTTGGCGCCAGTATTTGCCCTGGGATTGGCTGTTACCGCACCTGAAGACTGGAACACTTCTCAGCGAATTGCTCTTGCAATTTTTTTTCTTTCATATTGCTATTTTTTGCTTTTTATACATTGTTTTGAAATTTAAAAATTAAGGATAGGTTTAGTTGGTGCCCAGCATTGTAGTTAGCTAAACGCTGATCGTGGCTGGATTTTTAATGCATATTTAATTATTTTCATGCATTTTTTCACTCCTTGTTTAAACTCTTATGGCCCGGCTTATCAATTTACCTTAGCTGAGTATCCCACTTCTGGAAACAAACAACAAACTTTTAAGGGAACGCCTCATAAATTGGCTATAGTAAAAAGCCCTTTACATTCTCCTCATCCAATCTGTTTTTCATTTTCCCGTTTTTACTCCCTCCCCCCAAATGACGCCAGATTTGCTACTGTTTGTTTCTTATTTGATCAGTTCCGAGACAATCAGTGTGCCAAGCAGTGGGTTCATGAAAATGTTGGATGTCCTTGGAGCAGTTGTTGCATGCATATGATGTCTTTTGGAAAAAATTCCACCACCTCTTGCCCGCTTTCCCCTCGTATAGAGTTTTACCGCTCCTCTGGCAATTTTCACTTGGTGGTTCCTTACTCCCAACATGATGCTTGAAATACATAACACAAAGGAGCTCTTTATAAACACCCCCAAACTCCTTACCCCATTGCCAAGCTTTATGTCTGGCGGCAAATTGTGGTCAGCACACCACCACCACCGCCATCTCCTCTCAATGACTTTATATTAGAGCAAGAAGAGCAGTTGAATGTTCAGTTGTCCTCTACACAACACCACCGGCAACCCTTCTCCTAGACTACGCTTTTACAGGAGGGACTTGCTTTTGCTAACCTCACTGGATTTACCAACCTTACTTTTTGCTTTCTATGTGCTGCCTTTGACCATTCCCCCCTTGCAGCTGTCCCAATTGCCTACACATCCTTTAATTTTAACCACTCTGCTCCCTCTGTTCGCATTGAGGGAGTTCCCTTATATTTTTCACAAATGGAAGCTCAGGCACCTTTTTGTCTTTCTACACCTTTTGCTCATCTTTGTAATGTATCCAACCCTCCAAATGGTTCTTTAACAGCACCCCCTGGAATTTTTTTTTTTTGGTGCAATAGCACCCTTACTAAACATTTAAATACCTCCCTGGACCCTTCACTTTGGTGCCTTCCAGTTACTTTGGTCCCACAATTAACTTTATACACTTCGACCAAAGTCCAAGCTCGCTTTTTTTACCTCCTACCCTCCGAGTTCGGTGTGCTGTTTTTCTGCCGCTCCTTATGGGCATTTCCCTAGCATCCTCTGTTGCTCCTATGGGTTTTGGAGGGGGGGCCCTTGGCCACTCCATCACTTCCTCCTGCAATTTAGCCAGCAGCCTTCAAGAGGCCCTTGACGATTCAGCGCAATCACTGGCTTCCCTACAACGCCAAATCAACTCCCTGGCACAGGTGGTGCTGCAAAACCGTCGTGCACTTGACTTAATCACGGCAGAGAAAGGAGGTACCTGCATCATGCTGCAAGAAGTGTGCTGTTATTTCATCAACGAATCAGGACTGGTGGAACAACAGGTCAACAATCTACATAGACTCAGCAAAGAACTGTCCACTATCCTGCAAAAAGAAAATTTGCTGTCTCCAGCCGCCTGGTGGTCTTTGCCCATCATATC
>PVJH01043385.1:0-13484 GCA_004026705.1 Nesogale talazaci | reverse complement strand
CTTCTTTGATGTTTGATGTCTGCTCCCTTCAACCCCTAGTGATCACACAAGTTGGTGCACTTCCTCTATGTGTGTTTTGCTGTTTCTGCGCTGGATGGCCACTTATTCACCTTCTAGCATTTAAGATCCCAGCTACTTTATCGTTTGGTGACTGGGCGCCATCAGTTTCCTGGGCTCTGTCTGCCTCTGCACCCTTTTGTCCTCAGCCATGATGACAGGATGGTGGGCACTTAACGATATGTTTTTTGTTCTTTGATGTCTCATAGCCTGGTTCTTTCCACTCCTCATGGTCGCACAGGCTGGTGTGCTGCTTCTACGGTCATATGATAGAATTTTGTGAGAACCAAAGATGATTCATTGCAAATACCTTCTTTGAACAACATGAAGAGGGACTGCATCCATAGACCTAGACAGATGGAATACCCAGGAATCAAAGTGACTCCATCTGTGGGAAGAAACGATGAGAAGCCCATTATCAGAGCCAGAATGAGGCCAGGGGTTGACTGTGAAACAGACCATTAATTGCTCATGTGTAAGTTCGGGTTGAATCAGAGAAAATAGAAACAATCCCATGGGAGCCAAAATATTGCCTTGAGCACATCCCACCTGAATTTCAAGATCATCTCAAGGGCAGACACTGAACATTAATGTCAGCAGGCCCAATGAGCTGTGGGATGACATCAAGACCATCATACATGAAGAAAGCAAAAATAGTCATTAAAAAGAAACAAAGTATGTCAGAAGCAACTCTGAAACTTACTCTTGGACAAAGAACAGGTAAAGCAAATGGAAGGGTGATGAAGTAAAAAAGAACTGAACAGAAAACCCCAAAGGGCAGCTTGAGAAGACCAAGTATAAAAATGAAATGTGCCAAGATCTGGAGTTAACAAAAAAAGGAAGACCCCGGCTGAGCCCCGGTGGCATAGTGGTTGTGCGCGGGACTGCAGCCCACTGGGACGGAGGTTCAATTCCAGCAGTGGGGCTGGGCCTCCTACTCCCACCACCGGAGAGCAGTGATGCCAAAAAAAAAAAAGGAAGACCCCACTCAGTATATCTGCAGCTGAAAGAACTAAAGAGAGAAAAAAATCAAGCTTCAAGGTGTAATATTGAAGGATTCTATGGGCAAGATAAGGAATGATGCAGGAAGCATCAAAAGAAGATGGAAGAGCACTTTGGTTCTATCTTTCTCCCCTTTCCATGTCCCTCAAACCTCTTTCCACACTTTCTAGCGCTGTCCTGTTCTTGTCTGTGAGAACACACGATCACAAATCTCTACTTTCACTCCTAAAAGCTTTCACTATAATATATATATTGTTGTTATTGTTAAGTGCCATCGGGTTGATTCCGACCTGCAGTGTGGTAGCTACATAATCTGGTGTCCATTTGGGACTTGGAAGGATTCAGAGTGAAGTGGTGGCATCAACTGTGTCAATTGGTCATATCCAATGAGGCCTCTCCTAAGAATTCTGGGAAATTCGTGCTTTCCTCTGTGGAAGGGGGAGAGACTCTCCTCTCACTCCCTTGGAGATGCTTTACTGAGAAGACAGATGGCACTGATATGTGATAGACCCTGTGCTCTGGGAACAGGAGAAACCACATGGACCTACCCTGCTGCACCAGAACCCTGGACCTGGAGAAGTCATGTGGAGACCCCTACCAGTTCTGAGATGCATATGATGCCACTGGACCCACAAGACTTCCCACTCCTTGGCCTGTCATCTTCCTGCATTCGACATCATTGCATGCGTTTTGTGAGTCTGAAGGGAACTTTATAGATTGATATCGGACATATGGGCTAATATTGGACTTATGGGCTTGGACTAGGCTGGGTTGGAATACTTTCTTAATGTACAATTGCTCCTTATATAAAACTCTTATGCACATTTTGAGTGTCTATGGATTTGTTTCTCTAGTCTCCCTGGACTAACACATGTAGCAACCCTACACACAACAGAAGGAACCACTGAATGTTCCAGCACCACAATGCAAATGTACCAGTTAGTCAGTGTTTAGATTTCACATGTATATCGTAACATGGGTCAGGCACACCATAGTTCTTAGAGCAATACCTTTGTTTTTCAGAACTGTAAAGAGGTCTTCTTCCATTAACACCTTGGGTCCTTGCTTATAGGAGAGGTACTCACCCCAATTTTTTTTCAAATTTATGTATTTAAATTTCTTTACAAAACACCCTTATTGGGGCTGAACCCCGGTGGCGTAGTGGTTGAGTGCAGGACTGTGGCCCATGGGCTTGGCGGTTCAAATCTAGCAGCAGCTCTCCAGGCGCAAGGCTGGGTAGCTCCCATGACCACCAGAGGGCAGTGATGCCCCCCCCAAAAAACAAAAAAAAACAAAACACCCTTATCATCTTCTACACACCCTCCATTACACTTAATACACATGTCAAATCTGTGATTCCATTCTTGGAAATATTTTTCAAACTCATCTCTTTGGATGGCTGACAATACCTCCCTTGTTTTTTCTTCATCTCTTCCTCATACCTTATATACTTGATCCATGTGTTAGTCTGGGTAGACTAGAGGAACAAATTCATAGACATGCATATGAATATAAGGAAAAGGTTTATATACAAGAGGAATGGGACATTGAGAAAGCACCCCAACACAGTCCAGTTCAAAGTCATAAATCCGATATTAGTCCATTTGTCCAATACCAGTCTATGAAGTCTCCTTCCAACTCACGAAGTCACAGGTCAGTGGGTACAGTATTCCAGCGCTGGCAGGGGTATCCCCATGGCTCTTCACTTCCAGGGCTCAGGGTCCATCAACAGCATCCAGTGGTGGCAGAAGCAACTCATCACTGGCAGGAGTCCCCACATGGCTTCTCCAGCTTCAGAGGTCTGGTTCCATCAGGGCAAAATCGTGTGGCTTCTGCTCCGGCTCCTTCAGCTTCTCGGATGCTGCCATCTTGTCTTGTCCATGATTAATCGTCTCTGAGACTAACTTCAACAACTGGGGAGATAGCGTCTCATCTTCACGAGGGATCTTATTGCGAGATTTCCCAGACGTATCAGGAGAAAGCCATGCCCACACAGAGGCCTCATTGGCTACTCAATGGCTATCTGCAGATTAACAGGCTAGACTCCACCCCTACATCTCAATCATGAAATTAACATAAACGCATAATCGCCACAATCCAATATAAGCCTACCGGGATATCAGCCGAGGCACCTAATTTTGCCACAAAAACTGCATTAAAAATGTGCTGAAAGAGTTGTATGAGCCTCTAACAAAATGATTTTTTTTAAAGTGTTGAAAAACTCAACTTATACACGAGTATATATGGTAGTCAAGTCGTTAACCTTTCATGTCCTTCTTCATTCACAGGAACAAAAGGAAATTGAACAGAGTGAGGTCAGGTGAATAAGATGTGTGGGGCAAGAGAGGGATGCTGTTTCCTGCCCAAAACTGGCGCTGTGAGCAGGTGCATTGTCGTGGTGGCAAAACTGGTCCCCCATCTGCCCCAAATCAGGCCTTTTTGTCGCACACTGTTACACAATCTTTTCAGAACCTCTAAATAGGAAACTTGATTAACAGTCTGACCTGGTGGAACAAGCTCCAAATGTATTATAAGTTGACATTTTCATCCATTTGAGAAGCTGACAGAATGAGGTCTGTCATCAATCGACATTTCACCTTTTTTGAAATGAGAAAACTACTCATACATTTGAGTTTTGCCCATAGTGCTGTCCTTGCAAGCTGAGTTCAACATCACAACGCTTGCTGCGGCATTTTTCCCAAGCAGAAAACAAAATTTCACAGCTGCACGCTGTTCTCTTAAATTGGCCATCATAAAGACCAGGTTCGAGTGAAACTGCTTTTATGAAAAAATTCACTGTGACCAGAGAGAACCTTCCCAGGTGATGCCACTGGATGCAATAATGCAGAGTAAGATTGCCTGATGCTTGCTGTGGGTGTGGGTGTGTGCGCGCATGCATACATGCACACATGCATACATGCACATGTGCAATATGAAAACTCTGCTCCACCCAGTGCAATTCTGGTTTTTTTGGGAGTATCCTTCATATGCTACCTCCTGAAATGGATGAAGATCAACCAATGATTCTGGGTAGTCTTTCCATCTTCTTTTGATGCTTTTTGCATCCTTGCATAGTCTTACAATTTAGGAAGCTAGTAGTCTAAATTCAGAGTGCCTGCTTTCTGCCCACAAACTTTTTGAAGCCCCCTGGTATTTTCAGGGGACACAATTCAATCCATAACAAACGGGGAAACTGAGGTACAGAAAGTAGGAGGGATTTTCCAGGGAGACTGTATGGTACCTAGTAGAAGGGGCCCAGTTCAGTGAGCACCTCACACCCTGAGTCAAGTTCTCTAAAGCAGGAAACATTAAGGTGTGTTTCCCTCTTTCCTTCCTTCTCTCTGGGCTAGAAAAAGCAATTAGCAAATTCATGCCTTGTGAATCAGTCTTTGTTGACACTTCCATTCCCAAAGCCAATTGTTCTGATGTTTGCCTGGTCCTAGGTTCTCACAGTGACAATGGGGTGGGGTGGGGATGTAGGGGTGGTGACGGGAACTTGAAAAACAGCAAGGGCATATGCAGTGGGGTCTTTCACGTTCACTGTGACCAGCTTTTAATCTTCCCAAGGAGGGAGTGGTGGGTGGGATACACCCTCAAGAACCCCATTGTCTTCCACATGCCACACTTGAACCTCTCCATCCTCAGCCAATTTCCTATCTTCACTCTGATCCGAACTAATTTTGAAGGGGAACGTGACAAGAACAATAAGAAAATTCACGCATCAAATTAGAAGCAAACTCGGCTGAGCCCCGGTGGCGTAGTGGTTGTGCGCGGGACTGCGGCCCACTGGGATGGAGGTTCGATTCCGGCTCCCAGGAGCAAAGGCTGGGCCTCCTACTCCCACCACCTGAGGGCAGTGATGCCTAAAAAAAAAAAAAAAATTAAAAGCAAACTCAAAGTTCACTGCTATATCATTTGGACATAAATCAGTTCTCCCATATGCTGTATATTTTCCCTCCTGAGTATGTGAGAGGGTATTTCCCAAAGTTCACGAGAAAATGGGTTACAAGATCATGGAACGTTTTTCACACACATTTAAAAGCCTTTCACATCTACAACGTTGCCTTCTGACATTCTTCATGTGTGACATTCAGGAACCACTGTCTGCTCCAAAACTTCTCCCAGACCCTTCACAGAAGCTGGCTGAGTCCTCATTAGTGGGTCCACCTTCCTGGTCCTTCCTGGTCACCACTGTTATGCTTTGGTCTCTGTGTACTTGCCTTTCAGATCATCTAATGGAGAAGAATCCTAGCATATTTGTGCATTTGTGACTCACTTCAGCTTCATGTTTTCAAGAATCCCATGTGTCTCAGCATACATCAGGAGGTGCCTCTTTTTGTCGATGAGTAACGTGCACCTACCACATTTATTGATGTATTTTTCTGTGAGGAACATGTGGGTCTCCACCTTTGAGTTAATGTGATGTTGCTGCAGCGAACTTTTAAGTGCATGTGTTTGTGTTCCTGTTTTAAGTTCTTTTAGTATCTCCCCCTTCAGGGCTGAGCCCCGGTGGGTAGTGGTTGAGTGCAGGACTGCGGCCAACTGGCTTGGCGGTTCAAATCCGGCGGCAGCTCTGCAGGAGCAAGGCTGGGTTTCCCACTCCCACCAGAGGGCAGTGATGCCTAAAATAAATACATAAATAAACACATAAACAAACACATAAATAAACAAAAATATATATCCCCCTTCATCTCATTACTGTTTCTCCAGTCCTGAGTGTCAATTTTTAGAACCTTTTAGAGTTTAATTTTAAAATGTTCCTAGTATGTAATTCTTTTCGGCTGGACATGGGTGCCCTCATTTGAAACTTACTCTAGCCATCCCACTGCGATACAGTTAGTTTTCTGATTACCTGCTCCGAGGTTCTCCAGCTCCCACCTCCAGCAATCCCCCGAACCACCCACCCACCACCTTTTCATCGTCCCTTGCTCCGCTGGCCTCATTTCTTCCTCTGTTTTGCCGTACACCCCTGGAGCTCAGTTTGCCTTGGAAAAACTTTTAACCTTTAGACCAATTTTTAACTATGTGACAGTGAACGTCTTAGTACTGCTGAGTTAATAGCCATCGTTTCCCTAATGTACTATGAGGCTGCCAGTCTTATTGGGACCACTATTTCTTGAGCTCTCAGGTCTGTTGCAACCTTGTGTCCAACAGAATGAAACATTGACTGGTCCTGCACCATTCTCACAATCGGTCCTGTGTTTGAAGTCATTGTTGCAGCCAAAGAATCCATCTCATTAAGAACCTTCTTTTTTCCATTGACCTTCTGCTTTATCAAGCATCATGGCCTTCTCCAGGGATAGGTTCCTCTTGTCATTATATCCAATGTCTGTGAGATAAGTACTGATATTCTCATTTCTTTTTTTAAACTTTTTTTTTGTGTGTGTAGTCATCACTGCCCCCTGGTGGATGTAGGAGGCCCAGTCTTGCTCCTGCTGCTGGATTTGAACTGCGAACCCTATAGGCCACAGTCTCGCACACAACCATTACGCCACCGGGGCTCAGCCCTAATATCCTCATTTCAAAGGAAGATTCTGGCTATATTTCTTCCAAGACAGATGTGTCCGTTCTTCTGACAGTCCATAGTACACTCATATTTTCTCCTTTATCCTCAGACGTCTAACCACCTCTTGCTTCTACTCTTGCTTCATTCCATCCGTTAGAACTGGGTGCGGTATCCCTGGGCTTCCCTGGGGAGTCCAGGCAGGGAAGAAAGCAGAGAGCAGATAGGAAGATCCATGAAAATAAGACTATAATTCTTTTTTTGGGGGGGAGCATCACTGCCCTCTGGTGGTCGTGGGAGCTACCCAGCCTTGCTGCTGCTGGATTTGAACCGTCAAGCCCGTGGGTTGCAGTCCCGCACTCAACCACTACGCCACCAGGGCTCAGCCCGAGACTATAATTCTTTACGGGAGTAGAAAGTCTCAGCTTTCTCCCCAGGTGGGACTGGTAGTGGTTTCCAACTGCCGGCCTGGTGTTTAGCAGCCCCCTGCGTCCCCGCTACACTGCCGTTAATAGGATCGAGTGGTATTGCCCCACAGGAGTTCCCAGGACATAAATCTTTACAGAGGGAGACCGCCATGTCGTTCCCATGAGTGGTTGCTGGGTCTGAACTGCGGACCTTTCAGTTAGCAGCTGAGAACTGAGCCACCGTGCCCCCAGGCCTCCTTGAAGGAGAGCTTCCTCGCTGATAGTCGAGTCTTAGGGACATAGGTAAGTCGTCTTCCCTGTCTGGGCCTCAGTGTTCTATTCTAGAAGAGAGGGATGAAATCGGACTCAGGCTCTTCTACCTCCACATCCTTTTTCTTTAATGTTTGAAACTTTTCATCGGGAGTCGGGTACATCGATTTTTCATTCAACGCCACGTGCACATTTTGGTTGGTGACACGGACGGCAATCCTACCGTACCCTGTGGCTGCCCTCTGATATCGTCTGGTCGGCCGAGACGCCAAGAGCCCCGGACTTGCTGTGGTTTGGCATCAGTTCCACCCTCCAGTTTCAAACCCACCAGCACGCCGTGAGAGAAAGCCTGTCTGTTCCCATCAAGATTCAGTCTCAGAAACCGTCTATGACTTGATGGCTGAAAGCTAAGCCCTAGGCTATCTAAGGACCATCGTCTTGGGCTTCCACCAGTCTCTATCAGACTAGGAAGTCTGTTGTTGTTGTTGTTTAAACAATTGCATTCTAAACATGTCTCTGACCTTGTCCAGGACCTCCTCTTGCGATCCCTTTCAGAGAGGGCGGCAGTCGCTGCAGGGCACCATCTGGTTCTTCTGGTTTTACAGTCGTGGAAGCTGGGGTTCATGAGGTCCGTCCGCCCATCCTTTGGACTACCTGCGCCTGGGCGTCCTTGGTGTTCTTGACTCTCTCCCTTCATATGGGCGGAAACGGAGACGCAGGAGAGCTGAGTGATTGGGCAGGGGTCCACAGGTGGACAGAAGGCTTTCCTCCCAGGCTGGCTGACTCCCAGACTAGGACCCTGCCTCTGAGGATGACTGGAGGTGGGTTCCGAAGTGAGTTTAATTACACACGAGGCTCCCCTCCTCCAGTCATTATTACCCCCCTCCCTCGGCCCCTCGTGGCCAAGCTGCCAGACCTTGTCATTACCAATAATTGTGCCCTTCCCCCACATAATTCCCCAAACAAACATACTATCCTCCTATCACCACCTCCTGTTTTTCCTGCTCACTTACTGGTAGAACCTTAACGCCAACAAAGAGACCTTTTCACCCATAGGTTTTCCCACTTCGTTTTTCTTTCCTGTCCCCTATCTACCTCGTGTCCTTCCAGCTTAGATGTCACGAGTCCTCATTCTGATGATTTTCTTGCATACAACCCCAACCCTTTGCTCCTCTGGGGCTCAGCTGTATCCCCCTGGCCCTACCACACCCTGTGCCCAGCGCTGCACTTGGCCAGAACTGGAGAAAGATAAATCCCTACTGACGTCTCCCTCCCTTGCAGCGTCCCTTAGTGTGATTCCAGCCCTACCACGTGATCATGGTCTTTTCCTTCTCCCTCAGCCCCGAGGGCCGTATCTCATCTTCTCCTCTGTCAACACCTGACAGTCCTTCCTCCACCCTCCGACTTCCCTGAGAACACAGGAGTCAGAAGGGAACTCCCAGACTCTCCATACCCGCCTTCCCATCCCTTGAGTCTGTGCCATATCCTCAGCCTTCCCACCTGCTCCCTTTGCGGCCTGTCGCCAGGTCCCAGGCCTCGCACCTGTTGGAGGATTTCACCCTAGGGATTTTTCCTCGCTACTGGACCATTCTGAGCAGCATTCTTTTTTTTTTTTTTAATTTCAGCACAAGAAAATAAAAGCGCTTTCTTGAACACACATCTCTCTCTGCTGCTTTTTACCCCGTCTCTCTCTATAATTCTCTGGAAGAGAGCACTCCCTGCCCTCCGCTGATCCCCTCTCTCTCTTGAACACATTCAGCCTGGCCTTTGTCTCCATCACCCACACTGTCTTGGGTCAACGTCACCAATGACCTTCGCAACACGAAATCCATCAAAAAACATTATTTTTGGTAACAGTCTTGGTGTGATATTATTCACATGATACACTATTCATTTAAAATGGACAAAGTGGACACGTTGGTGTTTTTTTTTTAGTGTATTCAGAATTATGTGAACAGCACCATAGTACTTTTATGGGCCCAGCACACTTCCTCTGCGCCACTCAGTTATCCACCATAATACTTTTAGAACATGTCTTCATCTCCAAAGAAATCTCGTACCTTTAATTAATAATCCCCAGTCCCAGGGAAAACCAGTAATATATTCTATGTCTCCATAGATTTGCCTTTTCTGGACATGACATTTCACAGAAGTGAAATTATAGACTATGTGTAGTTTTGTGACTGGTTTCTTTTACTTCGAACATCAGTTTGCTTTACTGACAAATGATATTCCACAAGTAGATAGGTGGATATTGCACTTATTTATTAATGGATAGACCTTTGATTGTTTCTACATTTGACTACAATATGCAATGAATGCATTTGTGAGCAAGTTTTTGTGGACATACATGTTCATTTCTCTTGGGTACAAAAAATTCATGGAAGAATAGAATGAAGAGATATTATTTTTCCATGGACTCTCTGAGGCCCCCTGGGATGCCTGGGGGTTCCCCCAAGAGTTGCTGGATCATTTGAAAACTTTGTCGGCGGAGCATCTGATGAATAAGAACCAGACCGTTTTCCAAAGCAGCTGCATCATTTGACACCCCTGCCCAATGCACGAGAGTTCCAATTTCTTCATATCCTCCCCAACACTTGTGATTTTATTTATTTATTTTTAATCGTACAAGTATCTTTTTAGAGTGTGGCACGTCATTCTGAGCCGAGTCCAACTCTTAGAGACAGAACTGCCCCGTGCAAGGCTGGAATCTGAGCCGGGCCGGGCCATGGGGCCTTTTCTCCACGGAGCTGACAGCGGAAGAGCAAACCCCGCCAGCCTCTGTACGCTGATCACTGTGCTCATCTCCCCCTGCCCCCCACTTTCCTCCTGTTCTCCGGGTCTGGCTATGCTCACTGTTGCTCCTGAGGGGGTTATCCGTCCTGGATTCTGTGTGTTGAGAGCTCTTACTGTGCCCGTGTACATGCTCTGGTCTAGCTCGATTTGTAAGATAGAACTGGGGTCATGATAGTGGGGGGAGGAAGCATTAAAGAACTAGAGGGATAGGCGGAGAAAACGGTGTCTAGGTAAGACTCATGCGCTCAGAGCTCTGGATACCAGATCAGAGAGAGAGAGAGGTAAATACAAGGAGACTGAGCGGTGAAGTCCAGAAATTAGAACTAGGGGACTAGGGTCTGTCATGAGCCCCACTTTTTCTTGATTTCCACTCACAAAGAGAACTGAGAAGGCACTAAGTTAGTCTAGGTTCATCATGCTAGGCTGGCGGGTTCACCACACTGCCCTTTTGCTCTGAGGAGTGACTTCCCCAGCACTTGATATATTTGACTTTTGCTTTGGTGACTGGGTGGGCCTGGATTGTGATTGAAGGATGTGTACAGAGCTTCACCTAACCCCATACATACCTCCCCTGCCCCCTGCTCCCCACACTCCAGCCTGGGGCCACTACAGCCTCTGACTCCAGGGCACAAACCCCTCTGATTGTCTCCTTGCCAACCCCATACACACAGAGACAGTAATACCCAACCCTTCATAGTAAATCAATATCTTCACCATGGGGGGGGGGGAACAAACAAGAAAAGAACTAGAGGGGGCTGAGCCCCGGTGGCATAGTGGTTGTGCTCGGGACTGTGGCCCACTGGGATGGAGGTTCGATTCCAGCAGTGGGGCTGGGCCTCCTACTCCCACCACCGGAGAGCAGTGATGCCCAAAAAACAAAAACAAAACAAAAAAAGAAAGAAAGAAAGAAAGAAAGAAAGAAAAGAACTAGAGGAATGTTGTGTGTGCTTTATCAGTGCTGTATTGTCCCCTGGTTGGCTCATTCCTTCCTTGTGACCCTTCTGTGAGGGGGTGTCCAATTATCTACAGATGGGCTTTGGGTCTCCATTCTGAACCCCCTCGTTCATATCGAAATGGTCGTTTGTTTGGGGTTTTCTGATGGCTGATCCTATCAATACCTCTCGATCACAAGGGTTGGTGTGCTGCTGCCACATGGGCTTTATTGCTTCTGAACTAGATGGCCGCGTGTTTACCTTCAAGTCTTTAAGACCCCAAAGGCTGTATCTTGTAATAGCCGGGCACCATCAGCTTTCTTCACCACATTCTCTTATGCCTCCATTTTGTCTTCAGCAACCGTTTTGGGAAGGTGAGCATCACGGAAGGCCAGAGTATTAGAACAAAGTGTTCTTGCATTGAGGGAGAACTTGAGTAGAGGCCCAATGTCCATCTGTACCTTAATACTTAACCTATAATTAAATGTACATGGACCTATATCCCTATTGTTATATATTAATTTATTTACATATGTGTATGTCTAGGTCTTTTGCCTCCCACTTCTCTCCTCAATTTCCTTTTACTTCCCTTCTGCCCACCACCATGCCCGACCTTCCTTCACCTCGCTGGACTTCCTCTTGGCAGTGGTCAATTCGTCACCCCTGGGCTTTCCCCAATTGTGAACAGCCCCGACTCACGGTTGGTGGAGGTGGTGGTCGGGGCCTTCTGGGCTGGTTCTCGTGCCGGTGCTTTCTTCCCTCAGCTTCCCCGGGGTTCAGTTGTGCCAGTTTCCTCTACTCCCTTTGTGGGTTCCTCCTCATCCGCGACCACAAACTAGCTCACAACCCACTTCCTGGTCCTCTTCTCTTTTCTGTCTAGACTTCTCCCCTCTGATTTTATCCCGTCTTTAAATGCCATCTCTGTGTGGACATACCCCAAATTTCCCTGTTCCAGCCCAGAGCTCCATCCCAAACCCTAGAGGCATTTGTCTCACGCAGCTCAATATCTTTGCTGGTAGTCTTTGAGCCAAGCTCTTACGCTGATAGTCTTCCCAAACTGCAGATGCAAGGTGGAATTCTCTAGCGGAATCGCACCGCTCCCAGCAAATGGCAACTTCCCTCCTTGGAAGGGCTGGGCACCTGAAGCCACCCTTGTTTGCTTTCCTTTCACCCTCCACAGCAGACTTGTCAGCAAGCCCCATTGGCTCTGCTCCCAGGGGTACAGGCAGTGGTCAAGCACGTCTCCACTCTTAGCCTATTGCACCTGCAGAGTCTGACCGTTTGTTTCTCACTTCTGGATTCCGGGAGCTGCCCTGCTGGTGTCCTGGTCTCCCAATAGCCTCCTTTCCACCTAGCAGCCAGAATGGTGTCTTGGAAGCGCATGAGAGATTGGGGCATTTTATTGCCTCCATCTCCCCTAGAGTAAAAGTCAAAGTCTTTCCAACCATCCATCACCACCCTGTACGGAACAGTGCCCCCCATGCCCATTACTTCCTCCCCGGCCTCACTCCTCTGTGAGAGCCCCATTGGCATCCTCGATGTTCCTCAAACATGCTGGTCCTCTTCCACCTGCCTGCCACACACAGACCCCTGAGACGCACAGGGCTGCTGCTTCAGTTTTCAGTGAAGCCTTCTGTGGTAAGTACCTAATTCTGTGTCAACTCGAAGCTACAGAAAAGAGCAGGGTGGAGGTGAGCCTGTCAGTCAGGTCACAGCCTGACGGTGCCTCCCTGCGGGTGTGGCCTTCTCATAAGGAGAGTCTTGGGAACCTCCCTTCTACTCTCCATCTTCACCGTCCTGCTGCTGAGCTGACCCTGCCAGCCCTGTGATGCAGCCACTGCCATTGGATGCACAAGCCTTTGCCTCCACCGGCCTGTGATCTTCCCGCACTCTGCACCATTGCATGTGGCAGCCTGCGTCTGAAGAGGAACTCAGGGACTAGTATCAGACTTGTGGACTGGAGTTGGACTGGGCTGTTTGCTCGATAAAGAATTACTTCTTGATATCAACCTTTCTCTGACACATATCGGAGTGTCACTGGATATGTTTCTCTCGCCACTTGGGCCTACCATACCGCCCCTCTTGATGACTGTGACAGACTGTGCCCATGAGGTGTGCCAGCGAGGAACTGAACCCAGGGAGATATGAAGTCATCAGTGACCTTACCCTAGGGTCCACGTCCTGACTCCTGCCGGAGCAGGGACTTGCAGGGCCAGGATTTCTGCCTCGTTTGGGAGTATCCTCAGCACCTGCGAGCGGGCGGACACGTCAAGTAGCTGCTCCATGTGTTCAGAATTCACTGAATGAATGAAGGGCTGCCCGAGGAAAGAAGGAAGGAGCCCTTGTCTGTTCCCAGACCTTGTGGGAAGTTGTAGAGTGTAGCCACAGTCCGGTCCTCAGACCTGGGACCTGAGCCTTCCCTCCAGGTACTGAACATTGGTTCCTGTTTTCCTGGCCAAGGACGCGCAGGAAGAGCCAGTGTTAGGTGGTGGTCTTTAGAGAAGCAAGATCAGTGAC